>OZ024908.1:24975535-25172734 GCA_964017125.1 Flabesymbios commensalis | reverse complement strand
ATTTAAAACGTGGAACCTTTATATGGCTATAGACTATGGATATGACATACTTCCCTCTGTTTCTTTCTCTGTTGGTTAGTCTGCACAGGGCAGACTTCGCTTGGTGGGCTCTGAATAGAGGCTGAAGGTAATGCTGTAGTAAGGCTGTTGTAAGACTAGAAGTGAACCAGAGTGAGTGGGACCAGGAGTGCACTAGGAGTCGGTTGGGACCAGAGTCATCTTGGCAGAAAGAGCTCTTATTTATAGGACCTCGGACCGGAAGTGAGCTGGATGACACCTTCCAGTTACCTTCCTATAAAAATACTGTAGCTAATCGTAAGCTTCAACATAACATTAAATTAGTAAGAGTAATAATAGCTGCATATAAACAAACGAGATAAAACGGGATCTCACGGACTTACATTATTTTCTAACAAATTCCCGCAAAATACACTTATAACACCTGAAAGTTAGCGGTAAAGAAATATATGTAGTTTTAGCTTAGATCCCGATGAACAATATAACATCATAGTTATATATGATGAGAGGGAAAAACTCATTATAATTTCCCTCGAAAGTGAGGTAGTCACCAGACTTACTGGCAAAAGATGTAAACAGACAAGATGGCCGCCGCCATCAAGACACGAGACAAACCTATTAAAAACGATAAAACGTCTCGTAATAGATATAGATAATTAACAAGCAAATCAAATGAAACATATTAGATAGTAATAAAAGGCTCAATAATAATAAACATATAAACATTTTAATGACATTCATATATATACATAAAGATAAACACGACGGTCTAGATACAGTGGATCAGTGACAGTCGCAGACAATGGTGACAGTCAGTTCGTGGGGCCAGCGGGTAGTACGGCAACAACACTAGTTGTCACAATATGCATGCTGTAAATACTCTTTTTCTGATTATACTGTATTGATTTTATTATTTTATATAATATTATTTAAGTATTTTGTATATTTGAATGTTTGGGCAAATGCTCATTAGGTCTACCCTCTTTAAATAAAGATTCTATTATTATTATTATTATTATTATTATTATTATTATTATTATTATTATTATTACTATTAATATTATTATTATTATTATTATTATTATTATTATTATTATTATTATTATTATTATTATTATTATTATTATTATTATTATTATTATTATTATTATTATTATTATTATTATTATTATTATTATATTATTATTATTATTATTATTATTATTATTATTATTATTATTATTATTATTATTATTATTGTATAGGCACACGGATACGAACACAAATAGGGGCCTACGTTTATTTGGATCGCACCGTTCATGTAGCTACTGGTGTCGTATTGGAGCGATTGTTTTAAAGTAATAGGCATATAGGCCATATAATTTAAAATTATTTTTTCAAAAAATTGATACATAATCCTGGTCTGGTTTGTCATATGCGCCGTCGTTGCGATATGCCATATAATCGTTCTCATTATTTGCATATTTGTATTCGTGTATGTGAATGTAACTCAAGCTGTACGATTCCAATAACTAGAGATTGCTGTGATTTACATGGGTGTAATATGTAATTCTTACGAAAAAACCTAAGATAAATTCAAGTAGGCCTATGCCACGGCAGCCATACAGAAAACTTAAGATTTCTACGGCCATCATAAGAAGACTATCACATAGTATTACTATATGAAGAGTGTATCAAGTTGCTCTTTCCAAATAAACTGCAGCCTCATCAACTGCGTAAGAAAACTTTGATAAATTTAAGGATCCATTTCCCGCTATATAAATGTTTACGAATGCCAGAAATTATAGAGACTGACATTATTTATACAAACCCATTGGCCGTACGAACCTCTGTCACCTGTATAATAATTATAATTTGGTGCCGTGACCATATAATACCATACAACTGGTAACATCATTAATCATAGGCCTAGACTTCTACAAATCGACAAAATGGTGTCCTACTGCAATATGAATGGGCCTATTTATATATAGCCTATCTACATTGTCATTACGGACAAGTAGTCATGTTTACTGTTACATCTGATAACGATTTATTCTATTCCATTATTTTATTATTATTATTATTATTTTTAATTCCTTAATTTTATTTATTTAATTGTTCAGTAATGAGACTTGCACACTCCCTACAGTGCAACGTGTCCCGACCATATAGTGGGCCTAGTTGGGGACCGTGCTCGGTTTATACAAGCTTAGGGTATTTAAAATAGCCTAATTAACTACTTAAACCAACGTCAAACAGCATACATCATTATCATGGTACATGTACGCGAGGCATAAATGTTTCTCGCACCAAAACCAGAGATAAACTAGCTACTATAAGTTATTCTAAATGGCAGCAGAAAAGACACTCTGGAACGCGTAGACACTTAAGAGCTAGAAAGGTCTAGTTTTTTGTGAACAAAAAACTGGAGATTTCTCCCCTCCATAACCATACAGGCTAATAGATATAGTGTCAATGGCTTTTGTAATTTATGTTATTAAATGGCTCCTGTGGACAGCAGGGGCGGTCCAGGGTAGAAAGAGGGCAGGGTCACAGAAAGATAAAAAGGGCACAAACATAAAATAAGAAGCGAGGGCCGGAGGTGCGAAGATTTTTCTTGCTAATAAAGTACCAAATACACCATTTTTATGTATCTAAGGAATTAAAAATGGGAAAATAACTCGCATCATCATCTAATCTAATTCTTACATACTAAAAATTAATTTTTCTAGATTTCAAAATGGGCATTTAAAAATTAAGGGAGAGGGGTCCCCTGTGACCCCCCTCTGGACCCACCCCTGGACAGTAGAGACTATATTAAGGGGAATTTTTATTCCGTTTTGGTGCAAAACACTTGTAAACACTCCCAGCAAACACAACGTTGAAACAATGCTAGCCCAGCATCAAACCAGCACTGGTTGAACGTCTCGTTTTCGCTGGGCTGCGTTCAACCCAGGAAACTCAAAACATTTGTATAACATTTGTACAATGTTGGACCAACGTCAAAAGACGGTGGGCCGACAAGCTGATACAGACCCAATGTCTGTTAAATGTTGGGCCAGCGTCGCCGGTGCTGGCCAGTATCCATTCAGTCCTAGTCACTACTCCATGATGGAGGTGCCAGCATGCTGGTGGTATGGGCACGATGCTTTAAACCAAAGCTGGATTAATGTTGGCCCGCCGTCTGTGACGCTGGCCCACATTCAGTGTGGTGCCAAACACGACATGGCAACCCAATACTGTGCTAATGTTGGCTCAGCGTCGTAGACGATGGGCTAATGCTCGCTCAGCGTCGGGACTATGGGCCAGCATTAGCCCAGCATTGGGTCAACGTCTCGTGTTTGACCGCCTGCACAATAGAAAGCGCTGGCAGAAATAAATGGGACAGAACGCACAGACAGAGCGGACAGAGGTAAAGCAACATGTCCCCACCTCTCTATGAGAGGGGAGACATAACTAGAAGGGTCTAGTTTTTTGTGAACAAAAAACTGGAGATGTCTCCCGTCCAGCAGCATAACCATAAAGGTTGATGGCTAATAGATGTAGTGTCAATGGCTTTTGTAATTAATGTTATTAAATGGCTCATGTACTAAGAGGGACTATGTATTAAGAGGGATTTATCATTCCGTTTTGGTGCAAAACTCAATGTGGCTTGTCAACACTCCCAGCAAACACGACGTTGACCTAATGCTTTTCCAATTCTGGCCCACCATCTGCGACGCTGGCCCAGAATCAAACCAGCACTGGTTCAACGCCTTGTGTTTGCTGGGCTGCGTTCAATAGCAGCTGGTCTGGTATTGCTCACTGCTGGCGGCGATTACAAGCCGACCATGACCCATGTCCTATATGCTAAATGTTTGGCCAGCGTCGCCACGATGCTATAAACCAAAGCTGGGTTAATGTAAGCCCTCCGTCTGTGACACTGGCCCACATTCAACGTGGCACCAAACATGACACGGTAACCCAATACTAGGCTAATGTTGGCCCAGCGTCATGGGCGGTGGGCCAACATTAGCCCAGCATTAGGTCACAGTCTCGTATTTGACTGCCTGCACAATAGAAAGCGCTGGACAAAAGCAGAGAAATGAATTGGACATAGAGACGTAGAGAACACACAGACACAAACTGAGAGGACAAACCGAGCGGACAGAGATAAACCAACATGTCTCCCCCCACAAGTTTACTTTTTTCTAGTGAGCGTTAAACACAATATTAATATGATCTTTAACATGTTACATACTTTATACTTCGTTATTTGAGCACTTCTTAGTCATGCCATAGACATTTACACATATTATTGAATTGATGTGTTGCAGGGTACATTTTCACAATGGATTGACCAAACACCCCTGAAACGGACGTATTGGTATGATCCTGATGTCCATTATGGCGCCAATGTCATGAAACACACATTAGAAAATGGTCATTTTAAAGGAACACAAGTTGAATCTGTGGTTAACTACACGATCAAACAACCTGAGAACACATATTTAAAAAACTGTACTGCTGTAATAACAGAAGGCACTTATCTTGTTTATCCTTGGATGACAATCGGATGTGATGTTAATTATGAAGCCACATATGTTTGTCAAGACATAGATCCACAATCACCAGAAATACATCATATAGTTAACACAGTTATCCATCAGATATGTGACGATGACTGGTTTTTGATAAATGGGTCAGATAAGTGTTTTTTTGTAGCGTGGCCAGAAATTCCTTTGTCATTCTTTGAGGCTGAAAACATGTGCACTGCACAGAATGCTTCATTGTTAACTACTAGTATAATGCCTCGTCAAATGGAACACGACCAGACAGCTAAGTTAGGTCAACTGTTAATACAAGGCATGAAGGAAACTTATGGGACAATGCCAGGGTACGTAAATGTACTTCATCTAAAACGTTTACCCCATATTCTTTTTGGAAGCAAATTGAAGACAGGTGAGCCAAAAAGCAATTTGCCTAGCATGATTTCTGCATTAGTATTGTCAAAAGTTGCTAATTGGTTATCTATGACTTTTTTTGTTGACATCAACCGCAGTTGTAGTGTGATTGAAAGTTCTGTACTCTCTGCTATTCATAGTTCAGAAGAAGCGCTCGAGACACAGAGATGGGCGGTTAAGTGCAGGGCATGCAATGAGCCTCTTAATGTCACAGGTGTAATATGCGAAAAGCAGAGCAAATTGTACAACAGTGAATGCGAAAATATATATTTCCAATGTAATGATGGGACTTGTATATTGCTGATTTATAAGTGTGATTTGATAGATGACTGTTTTGACGGCAGTGATGAGGAGCAATGTTTGTCCGATATGCGGGACCTTCGTAACCATTTTCTTGTGTTGCCCACTGTATCATCAGGTATGTATCAGATATCAGAAATGAATACCATACCAATTCATACAATATGTGATGGAGTTTACTCCAATGAAACGTTCATCAAAGAAGAAGACGTTTGTTTCAAATACAAATTGAGGATGGTAGATGCTGGAATGGCAAATAAGATAGCGAAATCATCAATTACAAAATTTCATATGACATCCTCGTCTATAAGTAGTTTGTTTGAAACGGAACGACGTTTATGTTCTCCATTCAATACTAATGACATTAAAATGAAACGTAACACAAAAAATAGTGAGACCACCCCAATGCTAGGCAATGCACTTAAAACTAAGGAAATGGGGTACTGTTCTAAAATGAATAATTTATGTATCGTCAAACATAATTGGAATCGGTGTGATTCTGAAGCGTCTGACTTGGCTTGCAAACATTTCAGTTGTCCAGGGATGTTTAAATGCAACAAAGGTTTTTGTACACACATGTCAGCCGTTTGTGACGGACAGCCTCATTGTGATGAGAGAGATGATGAAATATTCTGTCCGCTGTCATCTTGCCCTGGAATGTTGAAGTGTAGAGGAGAGAAGAGATGTGTAGGCAAAGAAGAAATATGTGACAATCAGATAGACTGTTTGTACTCAATGGACGATGAGCTACATTGTTTTAGTTGTCCATTAAACTGTGAATGTAATGGTTATATGATAATATGTCACCTAAATAATTCTGAAAATATATTTAGTGGCACCATCAACTACATCAAAGGATTGATCTTAAAAGGCGTCCAAGAAAAGTTAGGCGTACACAGTATATATAGTGATGGCCTAATTTATCTGAATGTATCATTTTGTAGTATGAAAAGTATTTTTATTTCTAAGCAAAAACATGTAAATTATTCTATTTTAATTGCCGATTTCCAATCCAATAAGCTTACATTAATCAAATTTCTTAACCATGATATTTTTAGGAACATCGTTTTCTTGGATTTATCATTCAATCATTTGACTAGTGTGCGGTATGTTACATCATTTATGCTGGATAAGCTAATCTTTTTATCTTTACGAGGCAATCCATTGAAAGAAATTATTTTAAACACAGCTAATCACCACTCTATTTTATCATTATTCGATTTACGATCTATATATCATTATTTATATTTGCGCATCGTATTGTCTTCAGATTTACATAATCAGGTTCTTGTGGTGGTGTCAGAGTTACAGATGTGCTGTATCTTACCAACAAATATAGAATGCACATCCGATGATAATAGGCCTACTAAAATGTGTATGAGTTTGTTTTCGAATAGTTTGTCTAAATATTATTTCTATAGTCTTTCTATGCTATCGTTATCTCTGTCTATAGCTGTGATGGTACGCTATATTTTGGTTGATTTTCGTTCAAAAAAGGTGTTTAACAATAAGAAAAAACATTATCTCTTGATTTTGTTGAATTACTCAGCTGCTACAGTCCTAATTTCTTTATATTTATCTTCTTTAGTTATTGTTGATACCACACAGGTGAACGTGCTGGTTTGGGTATTTAGTCCTGCGTGTTTCTTTCTACAACTTCTTCTCTACGCCTCGGTTCAATGTGTCATGATATTTAAAGCTTTTTCAATTGCGTTGGTGTCACTACAAATTATATATCCTTTTAAACATCAATGTGTTTTTTTAAAATGGACGGGGTTAGTAACTCTGGTAGTTTGGTTGATTATTTTAAGCACGTATTCACTCGTGTTTTTGGAACAGCAGCAGCACGATTTGTTATGCTCTGTAGGAAAATGTTCGAAAATAGATAGTCTTAATTTACTTCTTTGCTTGATATGTGCCATAGATATATTTGCTATTATGTCTTGCTTCGTAACAGCGTCAAAGACATGTGTAAATTTGAATCAGCATTTAAAAGACTTAGACAAACATCAGTTTCAAATGAAGCGTAATCGTTTAAAAATGTGTATTTATGCTACATTCAAACATACGCTTCCCATATTATCGGAATTACCATTTCGGCTATGTTTACTAATCCTGCTGGCAAGTAGCTTTGCAATTATTACTTTTGAAGAATTTTGCATTTCCGTTTTTGTGTATGCTCTGCCAACAAATACGTTGTGTTCATCTTTAATCTTTCTATTACATAAATAGTACCTTGTCTCGTGTCAGGATGTTAATTATAGTATTTTCATTCATCACTCTCACTGTTAGTCGACGCCCTTGAATTTTTTTAACAATTTCACAAATTTATTTGATCACAAAAACTGTACTCAATTTCCAAAATACATTTCACAAGGTATCTTTTTAATCTGAGCTTGCTCTAATGAAGATATTGAACAATATTTAAAATATTTAAAGATTCATTTACATATCCCAACATATATCTGCAAACAAAAAATCAGAGGAAAAAACATGCATGTTGATACACGAGAAATCGCATATACAGGAGCAAACACCAGAAATCTCCTCGATTTTAGTTTAATGATGAACGGACGTTTCACATTTTTTTTAGTTTTAAATACCGTGTTTTATGGGTAATGCTTTATGGATAGGCAACCGAAAAACATCCACAAGATTGACCCACAGCGGGCTTATTTGATAAAATGTAATTCTTTTTAACCAGTATTTAAAATACGCCTATTTCTTTCAAGCGATACTCATATTTCCCTGCAATTTCCTCGTCATATTCTCTCGCTCTGAATCCTCTGATGCAACCAACATGTCGTAACTAATGCCCGTAAAGTATCACATCCGACCTTTTGATGGTAGTTATGGCAAACCAGCCAATATTTGTATTGTGTATGTAGTGTTTGCTTACATTATAATTCGTTTCTGATACGTAGGCCTATTTGGACGTATGTAGCTTACGTATGTATCTATATGTGCGTATATATGTCTATGCATACAATTATTTATTGATATATAATTATTGTTTTCATAATTTTTGACCCCAACAGAATTAAGGTATTTTTTAATTAACCTATGTGAAAGGTGGTCATAATCGCTGATAATGGTAGCGACATTTTGTGTTAATAAAGATTTCCTGACTTTTATTTGTATGTTAATCTATTATATAGTTTGTATTGTTTTAATCAAATAAATTTTTCTTGTCGTCTTCCTCCTCCTCTTCTTCTTCCACTACCTCCTCCTTTTCAAATCATTGTGTATTTGATTTTATAACTATCATTCAATTTTCTCTGCAATATGTTTTAGTTTTTGACCAAGGGTTTCAATGTAGAATTCAAACTAGTCGAAATGTATATATGTTGAGACAACATAATATATGTGTGCATGGGCAAGGAATAACAGTACGGTAGGCCCTATTTAACATTAATGGTAGTTCAGTTTTGGATTTTGAAAAATGTGTAGCCAATTATGCAAAGGGTTACCCACGAATCCATTTTCAAAGTACTTCGAAATAGTAGATAGAGATCATTTGAGGAGAGCCACACAAAACACAAACATACATTTACGACTTCTACGCATGTTCACAGGTGTAAAACAATTCAGATTTTAACCACGGTTTATGATTTATATAGGCGGCACACAAAGACAAAAACAGAAATTCGTCAGAAATGAAAACAAGTACCAACATACCAGCCTGAACGGCCACCCCACAGACCCATTAATGATTTATTCCATGCAATATTCCAAAACTGCTAATTCTGTGAAACGCTGTGACGTCACCGGAAATACCTTTGAATGGCTACTCGTTGGAAGCAATGTTATATAAGTACCCCTTTTTTATACCTCATTGTATTAGATTGCTAGGTGAAAACATTGCAGGTAAAGGCTATTGAGGGAGGGTGCGAACTCGCCCAAGAAATGGGTGGGGGTGTGCCTCCGGCATTGCAAAAACCTGACCCGTCGCAATTTGCCTCATGACTAAAAAGACACCCTGTCCCAATTTTGAAATAAACACTGAATTTAAAGCGACACAATCAGGCTAAAATCATAAAAAAATCGGTATTTTTATTTTGGCTTCTTAATATGACCATATGATGTAAGCACATCCATAGACTAGAACTGCAAAAGTTTTTAAATTTTTGTGTTGTGCATTTACCAGTTTTCCCAAAGGTGCTAGTATTTGAGTTTGCTTGACCCAAAAAGTGGCAAAGGTCTGTTTGTGTATATGACAGAGAAATATCCCTGGAACATTATTAGGGTGGGTGTAGAAATATATCGTGGCAGCAATGTTTTTAAAATGAGGGATGTTCAAGGCTACCCTCGAGCCCCGAAGACTGTGCATTTTTAACCCCAGGTTATTAAAAACCAAAACCACAATTTTTAAGTCACTGTCGATTTTATTTCTTTTTTAGTAAAGATAGGATGACAAATCATTAGAGTTTCAATTATTTTTCACACACCATAAATCAACCTTTAGAGCACTGAAAGTCAATATTAAAAAACAATTAAAACAGATCGTAAAATTTTGCCGTTTCGTGTACAATTCCTTTGCTTATGATCATGCTAATGTCTGTTGACTTTAATTGGTACATCGGCCATCTGACAACACTATTTCAAATTATAATAGTCCTACCTTGTTGTGTGAAGGACTTATGAGGTCAAAAGAGCGAATGGGGTACGCTCACATGTTTCATTTTTTCGACCCCTGTAATAACATAATCCTCATTATTATAGTTATAGACTATTTTAATACCACTCTGGCCACATTTTGTCATTGGATATATTCAGGGTGAAACAGATGTGAGTTTTTAATTTTTTTCATTAAAAGTAAACATACCCTTAGAGCACTGGAAGTCAATATTTCAAAAAACTTGAGCACAATTCTTAATATGTATCTTTCCGTTTCTTGTACATTTGTATGATTATGAGCATGCTAATGTATGTTTAACTCATTTGATAAATCTGTCATCTGGTACCGCTATATCTATGTCAAATTATAAAAAGCCTAACTTGTTGCACGAAGGACTTATCAGATCAAAAGTCCGGTTGGCGTATTCTCACTAGTTACATTTTGTCGACCGCTTGTAATAACAAAGTTATCATTCTTATAGTTATAAACAGCTTCAATACCTTTCTTGTCACATTTTGTCATTGAATATACTCTGGACGAAACATATCTGAAGCTCTGATTTTTTTAGAAAAAATAGACCCACCCTTAGAGCGCTCAAAGTCAATATTAAATAAATAAATTAACACAGCTCGTAGTATGTAATGTTTCCGTTTACTGTCCATTTGTATTCTGAGCATGCTAAAGCTAGTATCTCACCAAGAAACGACTGCTTGGCAATTGTTAGCGACCCTGACGACTGCGTTTTTAAACGACTCCTTAACGAATTTGTGAAAATATTTAGCGTTTGTGGTCTATAACGACTGATCAACAACAGGGCGACATGTTTGCGACCGCTTAGTCAATCAGACGACAGCTTGAACTAGCAGCCGTAGAAATGATAGACAGGATCACTCAAGAATTAGATAAAGGTAACACCCCACTTATATTTTTCTAGATTTATCCAAGGCTTTTGATACGCTCGATCACGAAATTATGTTATATAAATTAGAATACTGTATATCTAGTAATTTTCGCGTGTTTTAATTTTCTCGAATTTCTGATTTTGGGACTTTTCACGAAGTTTAGAATTCGCGAATTTTCATTTTTCTTTAGTACCGCTGTTATAATAATAATTTTCGCGCGATTCTTGAATTCGCGAATTTGTCTTTCTCGCGAAATTCGCGAGTATTGAAACCTCGCGATTATTACCATATCTACAGTATTATGGAGTAACAGGACCCGCACTGCAACTATTAAGAAGTTATTTGTCTGATCGCAAACAAGATGTTGGATTTTAAAATGTAAAATTTGATTCAAGCAATGTAAAAACCGGCGTACTTCAAGGGTCAATACTTGGTCCTCTTCTATTTGTTATTTATGTATATGATATCTCACTAGAAGTAAAATTTTCATAGCAATAATATATGTATCTCACTTTCGAGCACTCTCAACACTTTTAGATGTAATACAAATGTGAACACCAACAATGAACTAACGAAAATAAGTGAATGGTTAAAGGTCAACAAGTTGTCCCTTAACACTAAAAAGACAAAAGCGATGATTTTCCGCATGCCTCAAAAACAAGTAACAACTCCAAAATTAGAGATTGACAGAACGTCTATAGAGTTTGTAAATATCTTTAACTACCTTGGCATAACCATAGATAAACATTTGAGCTGACAAGACGATATAAATAGTATTGCAAATAAAATATCCAAATACATCGGAATTATAAATAAAATACTGATAGGCTATTTAAACTGCAAAAACGGGCAGTTAGAGTCATTTCCAAGAGCTAATTTATTGCACACACAGATCCCCTTTTCCAAAACTTACAGATTTTAAAAGTAGAAGATCCACATAAAGTAAATGTACTGAAATTTTATTATGAGCTAATTCATAAAAAACATTCCTCAATAATTTCATACCAACATGATTCACGCACAGCACTCCCATATACACTCATATCCTACAAGAAATAACAAAAAACTTGTAGCGCCTAAAATACGGCATGAATTTGCAAGGAAATGCATTAGATATAGCATTACACAAATTGTTAACACTACTCCTCTTTGTATTACAGAAAAAATGTATACTCATAGTCTCCACGGTCTTTCCAAATATATTAAAAAATCATGCGCTAAAGCAGTACAAAACATCATGTAATGTAGAAAACTGCTACGCCTGTTCATAATAAAACTATTATTACACATCCAAAGTTTAATTGATTAGCTAGAGTGGGTATATAAGAAGCTTCGATATAAATTACACGCAAACTGCACGAATGCAAATGAGCGTCATTTGGTAATGTCTGAATTACGGTCTTCTGCATTTACAGCGAACCATTACAGTATTTGTTTATTTAACATATTTCTTGAAATAAGTTATCATGAATGATCAATATCATTGGTGATATTGTACAGCTATTGTTTTGTATTTTAATTTGAATAGTGAGGTTGCTACTTGATAGCGGCACTACAGTGCCTTAAGGTAGTTTTCCCGACTCAGAATTACATGTATGGATACAGTGCTATAATGTATTTTCTGTTCTGTTAATGCATATATGTTTGTACATTCTTGGTCAAAAATAAATCTGTCTGTCTGTTTGTCTGTCTGTCTGTCTGTTTGAATACTTTTGAATGTTCGCCAAGGGGGCACATGTCTGTCGTCGTAGATTCTTCAATTCGTCGTTAACATGCAGCGACAGTATTTCGACCTTGATCCGACCTTGTAGCAAATGAAACAAATTTGGCAACTGCTTTCAGACTTGTTTACCATTCTCGAGCAATCTATTGACGACTGCTGAGCGAATCCTGAGCAATCTGTTGACGAACTCGACGAATGTTGGGTATGTAAAAAGGTTCCTCAGTCCTGCAGCTTTCATTTCGAGCTGAACTCCAATCCAAGATGCACATGGAAGGCAGGGTCAACTTCCAGAAATGATGCCATTTGGTTTTTCTCGGTATCACTCCACGTATAGTCCAGGAACATTAGGTTTTGGGGTGGCATAAATTCGTAACAAGCTGAATTTTTCATAAAATGCTCAGAAAGCAATACTTAACAACATATTAAAAGTCCCCTAAAATCCGAGCTCGGGAAAGTACCTAAATCCAAGATGGCCGCCAAGATAGGGTTTGCACAGAGACCCCTCCTAAATTACATGGATGTTTGTATTCGTATGATATAAATAGTGTATTTTTTTGCTCTCCAACGTCTGCTATAAATGCAATTCACAAAATGATTTTAATGATTTTATTTTGGCAAAAAATTAAATAAAGTATTTTTTGCTACAAAAATGATCGAAAATATTATCAGAATTTTTATTTGTGGACTCCAACAGTTAATGAGACAATCCTTTATTTGACACAAGTAAGCTAATAAAAACACGTCACAGCATTGTTATGACGTCATAAATTATATATAAAAACTAAAAGAAGGTAATTAACTATGACAAGAACAGTTAAGGTCCTCTGCAAAAATGATATCAGGATGTAATTAGACTCTTCGCTATATATATATATATATATATATATATGTCTACATGTTTGCACCCAAGTGATTTTTTTCATAACATTTGTTGATTATGAATTTTTAGCAAGTCTTGCTAGTATTGGACTAAGATTTACTTCTGGGTTTAACCCATAGTATACCCTGTGTTGCCGAGAACCAGGTAATGTGACTACAGTCTAGGCCTACACCAGAATGGAAGTAAGTGTCATATGTAAACATTGCATTGAATCAGCTTCAGACAAGGTTAGTCTTACCACCAGAGGCTTAGAGACTTTGATAAAGTGCAGTATACAGCGTGACGATGACCTAAAAGACATACTACAAGCAAATTCAGGATCATTGGTAGTTCACTCTTCGTGCAGGAAAGACTACACCAGGGGTTCCAGCATCAAGAGTTATAAAAGAAAATTTAAAAACGGAGATGATACTGATGATCATGATAACATCAATCCTACCAAGCTGCGTTCCAGAGTAGGATACCCAAAATTTGACTTTAAAGTTGATTGCTTTTTTGTACTGAACCAGTAGAAAAAAGTAGAGTCAACCAAGACGAGGATCACACCAAGGCAAGTGAAATTACAACGTTGGAATATTTAAAACATGTTTTAAGAAAAGCTAACGAGAGAGACGATTAATGGGCATCAGATATTAAGTTACGGATCCAAACAGTTGGTGATTTAGTAGGAGCGGAAGGCAGGTATCATAGAAGATGTGCCCAGTTATTTTCTATGGATCGTCAGCACCCCTCCACAGAGATTAGACCGCCTAGTGGTCGGCCTCTTGATGCTGATAAACATGAAGATTTTGTTCAGTTGTGTGAATATTTAGATACAAATGATGAGTGCCAATACTCATCAGCAAAAATATTTGACATATATAAAGGCTATTGTGGTAAATTTGATGGATATTCACCAAGGTGGCTCACACTGAAACTGAAGGACCATTATGGTGATGGCTTAATTGTCACATCGTTAGCTGGACAGACTAAAATATATAGTTTTCGAGATGCTGGACATAAGATCCTTTACGATAAGTGGAAATCCAAAGGTAAAGAAATTTTGTCTGACAAAAGTGCCATAATAGTCATGGTAGCATCATTTATCCGAGACGATATTAGAACAAGTATATACTACTGTTCCAAATATCCTATTCTAGATAACCTTGCTGACTTGAATACAGTTATACCTGAATCATTGAATCATCTCCTATCAGGAATAATTAAAACAAAATCAGCTAACAGTTCGAATACCTGCAACCAAAGACGCACTGCAATATCACACAGCATCTTATCATCTTGCAGGCAAAGATCATTTGTATCCCCTCTGATGTTGTCCATTGCTGTGTATATCCATAGAAAATATGCTTCCTGTGAGTTAATTGACATACTTAGTAGTCTCTCTTTCTGTGAAACATACAGGGAAATTCAAAAATTAAATAGCGCATAATTGTCCAGTGGTGAGCCCAATTATAATCTCAGTTCTTTAACTCAATTCGTATTTGACAATGCCGACTTTAATGTCGCAACACTGACTGGACATGACACTTTTAATGCTATGAGAGGGATCGCATGTGTTACACCTCAAGTGAACAGCACAACAGCTTTACGCCGGCCTAAAGAAATCACAAATGCTGAGAAAACTGGTCAGGTACCCATCAAACCGTATAAAAAAACGATATCTCCAGGACTGAGATCAGTGGTCGTTAGGCCACTTGAGCCTTCAGATACTATTAAACCGACCACCTTAGATCTTGCCAAGTGCCTTGATGCATTGTGGAGAAGCAGTTATAAACTCAGTTGTAATGTGAGTCAAATTCCTTCATGGAGTGGTTTCATGCAAATGGCTGTGACTTCGGAGATCCATGTTCAGAGTAGAATAGTTATTCTCCCATTCATCAACCAAGACCCAACCAACCCTAGCACAATCTATTCTGCTCTTTGTTTCGCTCAGAGATTGAGTGAAAAACATATGCTTGGTATATGCCCAGTCACTTTTGACCAACCACTGTTTATAAAAGCTTCAGAAATAGTCACAGCGTCACCTGATTTAACTAAGGTATGCATTAGGCTTGGGGGATTCCATCTTCTGATGTCCTATATGGGTTCAATCGGGTATGAGATGGCCGGAAGTGGACTTGACGTTCTATGGGAAACTGTATATGCGCTAAATACAGTTGTTCACATGCTCAGTGGACATGCCTATGCCCGAGCTGCGTGCACATATCATCACTATTGCTGCTCTGACTTCATTACTACTGGATTCACATGAATACTTAGAAACTAGAAATGTTGATAAGCTACAACAAATACACACAGATCTTCTCCACAACAGTGAGTATTCGACAGAATCTGTCACCGATAATAAGTATGTGCAGCAGTTATCCAATTTAATTGATGAATTAGAATCTAAGTCTGCTCTTCAGAGTAGGACTGCTAAGCTATGGATAAATTACCTCCACCAGGCTAGACTGATTTTACTATTTCTACGAGCAGAGCGCACTGGTGATTGGAAACTTCATATGTATTCAGTCCGTAAAATGATCCCATTTGGCATATGCCAAATCAGCTCGGTTGTATGTACAGTGGGCGGGGGCCCTAGGGTAGTGGTTAGCACCGCTGCCTTTCACTCCAGAGTTCGGGGTTCGGTTCCCGGTCTCGGCGGTTTCAAAGAAACAAAAAATGTTTCTTCCCCATCCACGTGTGAAAGTTAGTATTGTGGGGAGCCTACGTGACCGAGAGGTAGCGTGATCGGTCTCAGGCCGCCAGGGCTCGAATTTCGAATCCTGTGTCTGGAGGACAAGTTTATTCCCCAAACCAAAACTTTGGTACAGGGTGTAAGCATGGTGAAATGTGTGAATGATGTCAAGTAAAATATTTTCAAAACAATACATACATTAACTTCATATTGTAGTAACCATATACAGCCACATAATATTGGCTATGATGCAGTGTAATAAGATAATAATAGAAAGACAACCATTTTCTAACACAATTGTACATCTTGTATGATACACACATATATACATAAACATATAGACACACACATATACATAAACATATACACACACACATACATACATACATATACATACATATATATATATACATACATACATATATATATATATATATATATATATATATATACATACATATATATATATACATACATACATATATATATATATATATATATATATATATATATACATATACACACATATATACACACACACATGCATACACACAAACATATACATACATATATATATACAGATAAACAGATAATGATTGAATATATTTTAGCAATTTTATAACTTATTAAGATCAAAATAAGAAGGATTTCATTAAGTGTCACCTAAAGTACATTGGAGACTTTTAAGAAAATCGTCAAATTGATAAGCGTCCTGTGATTATCTGATTCTAACAAATTTGCAAATTTTAGGACATTAGGACGAATTGTATATACGGATGGTAAATATTTGGCTCTGAACGATTTTAGTTTTGAACACTCGAGCACATAATGAAATTCGTCTCCAATGCATCTTTGATCACACAGTGTACACAGTCGCTCTTGTCTGGGAATATTGGTATATCTACCAATCTCGATTGGTAATTTATGGTTACAAGTTCTGAATTTCACAAATATAAAATATTTTGGATACGGTAAAATGTCAAAGTATTTTTCAAAACCAAATGTCTGTTTGTACAATTTATAGTTAAAACATTTGGGAGAATTATTAATATCTGACGTCCATCTCTGGATGAATTGATCTTTAATGTTTTGCTGCAAAATATAATCTACCCAGGTATCTGATTGTTTACACTGTTGTAACCAAATATAGGAGAAGCCGCATGAGTTTAAAATGTTTTCTATGGCGCAGATCCATGGGGAAAAAATTTTGTTTGACAATTTGTTGTTGTTTGTTGCGACTAGCCTCATCCAGAATTTAATCATTCTTTTTTTTATTTCACATTCAATTGGGAGTCTGCCAAGCTCTCCATATATCATACACAGTGGGGTGCTATTTTTTAAATGCAAAGTATATTTTAAAAATTGTAAATGCACTTTTTCTATAATAGCAAGATTTTCAAATCCCCATATTTCGCAACCATAGAGAAGTACGGGCAATACTACAGAATCAAATAGCTGCAATTGAACATCAATAGGTAACTGTTTTAGTCGTATGTTTTTAAGTAAACTAAACATGGCTCTTTGTGCTTTTTTATACCTATCATCTCTACATTTTTTAAACGTACCCGTTCTACTGAACGTGACACCAAGATATTTAAAATCGTCAACAATATCTAATACTTTATTATTTAATGTGAAATTTACGTTGCCAGAATATTTCCTTCTACTAAAAATCATAACTTTTGTTTTTTTTCGTTCAGAGTTAATTTCCACTCTTCACAATATTGATTGAAATAATTTAATGCAAGCCCTTTGCAGAGTCGGCAAACACAATTGTGTCGTCGGCGTACAATAAAACAGTAATTTTTAAAAAAAATTTAAAATTTTTTGCAATTTCTACATCATTAAAACTGAGTTGTTCACAATCATTTTCAATCAAATATTTCTCTAGATCGTTCACAAAAATAGAAAATAGCATTGGAGATAAGTTTTCCCCTTGTCGTACCCCTATGTAACTATTGAAAAATTGTGAGCATTCACCGTTCACAGCCACACATGATCGGATGTCCTGATACATGTTGTAAATCAATGTGTACATCTTTCCGGTAATTCCTGATTTAATGAGTTTGTACCATAAACCTTGTCTCCACACAGAGTCAAATGCTTTACTGTAGTCAATAAAGGCACAAAACATTTTTGTTTGTTTTTTGAAATGGATATCAATCAGTGATTTGAGGGTAAATATATGATCCAGGGTACTATGGTGTTGCCTGAAACCTGCTTGATTTTCATTTATATGGACAACCTCACAAAGTCTATTATTGATAATGGATGTAAATAATTTACCCAGACAGCTTAATAAAGTTATACCTCGATGGTTTGCTGGGTCGTTGGATGAACCGTTATTTTTAAATATTGGGATGATCTTACCTAACAACCAATCATTTGGGATTTCGCCTGCATCCAATATAGAATTAAACAGATTAACATAGACAGGAAGTAATACATCGATTGTACATTTTATATATTCGTTGTTAATGTTATCTAATCCACACGCTTTATTATTTTTTAAGTTCTTCACAACAGTTAGAATTTCTTCATTTGTTATTTTTTTATCCCGTAAAACATTGATATCTGAATTAATACTATTTCCGAGTGTATTGTCAGGTTCGTTATTATCTTTGTTGAGATTTTTGAAATGCTCCATCAAATCATCTAAAGAAACTTTTACGTCCGTTTTGGATTTATTACCATTTAGAATTTTCCAATATTCTTTGGGGTTAGTCGTTTTAAGGTTTCTTATTCTATTTGCTTCAGTGCGTCTATGCTTGACTACGCTGCGTCTAATACATCTCTTATAGACTCCGCTGGAGTTCCGCATCGAAACTAGATCAGCCGTGGTTTTTGTGTGTTTATATCTATTCTTAGCTGATTTATATTTTTTCTTGATTCTTTGCATGAATCATCGAACCAAGGTTTGGGTATGGCTGTTTTGGTACTTGTTTTGGGTTTCTTAGTTTTACATGTTCTACAAAAACTTTTGAATGTATTGTTCGCGGCTTTTAATAACATATTTTTTAAGTCTTCGCAAGCACTATTAACTGATGTGACTCTTTTTATATCGGGGATAGGATTCTCAAGTATAGATAATTGAACTTCAGCCTTAAAAACGTCCGCCTTTGTCTTATCCCATACTATCTTTCTGTCGTGTCAGGCGTTACAAACTTCAGAAGAGTTTTGGGTGATAGGATATGTTTTTGTTTGAATTTGTGGAAATATCAAGACTAATACGTAAGTTACATAATATGGGACGGTGGATATCTGAGAACATGCTGTCGAAATTTGATATAGCAAACTCATTCATATTAGTTAGAACTCCTGTGGAGCCAATTACATAATCTACAATGCTTCTTTTAACAGTCGTAAAACTCCCCTCGTTACAGTCGCGCCCGATTCGACCATTGCATATATATAGGGCATGACCCTGGCAAAATTAAATTAACCTATTCCCATATTCATTAATATGGTGGTCAGAGTCTGAATAAGGTGAGCCACTTGGTGGAATATATACATTACCCAGTAATAGATCATTATTACCATCAACAGTGACACGTAGCCACATAACAAATTGACAAGACATGTCATAGTAATGTACAAGATTTTCCCATTTATGTTTTACACATATAATTAAACCTCCTGATCTGACGTTTGACAACCTATTTCGGTTTTTCATAAATATCTTAAAACCTAGTCGGTCCAATGCGTTTTTTACAAAATCATAGTCAGCATCATCACATTTGGTTTCTTGTAACATTAGAACATCATACATTTGTATCAAGTCCTCAAATTCGGGCGAGCAAAGTTTGCTCTGTAAGCCACATACGTTGAGCGATAAAATTGGAATGTTTTGAAAATGTATATCTGATGTACCATTGTCGACACTATTACTATGGCCAGTAACAGGTGGCGAGCAATGGTCACCTCTTGTAGCGTGTCCCTAGGGGGTCATTACTGCCTCTGGTATGGATGACATGGACGATGTACTCGCTTTGTCAATTCGTGCTCCTTTGTTTTGTTTCTGGTTGCTCTGAGGGCTTGGTGTAGATGTTAGGTGCTTCCTCTTGCTGTGGGCCCTCTTCATCGTGTTTTTGATGTGGTTTATTACTTGTTCTTTGCCCTCTTTGTTGATGTGAATACCGTCACTGTCTTGGGATGCATACAGACGTTTGATATCACGTTGTTCGGTTGTATTCCACAGCTCAGACCAAGTGTCTATGTAGACCAGTTGATCCTGTTTCTGGCGGCAGAGTACTTCAAGGAAAGCGTTCAAACCCCTTGCTATTTCGTTTGCTTCACGTTGAGTCGCACCACCACCTTTTCTAGGTGGAATACTGCAAATGCCGAGAGTTATATCTGGAAAATAGTCTAGTATTTCAGCGATTGTGCTTGTGAATGTCATCATTATGTCCACGGAACGAGTCTGTCTATCTGAGACATTATTCGTGCCTAGATGGTGAGCCACATTCTTGGGCTTAAGTTTCCCTTTATTTCTCTTTATTTTTATTCAGTTTAATGGCATCCTGTATCTTTGCTCCTGATTTATTGCACACAATATAGCCTTCTGGCGCCTCAGCATGATTCATTAGTGACGCACCAATAATGATTGTATGAAAGTCACTCGGTGTGGATTGTTTGGTGTCAGATCTGGGTTTAGCTGGTCTCGTGTCTCGTGTTTGCCAGCATTTGTCTGTGATGCCAATTGAGCAGGCTGTTGGTTACCTGTTGTATTTACAGTCACCTTTGCTGGTAGATGTCTATCAGTTTCTTCAGGTTGGTCAACAGGAGTCGTTAACGGTTGAGGTTGCGCGACTGCAGGCGTCACTACACTAATTTTATTAGTTTTGCTGTCTAATTGTTCTGTCACATGGATATCTTCAGCCCCTAGTGACGCTTCTCTTCCTTCCTTTATTTCGGTGTAGTATTCGCCGTATTTCTTTTTTTCGACTTGTTCTGCTTTCTCGTCACAGTCCCTCTCTCTATGCCCGGTGGCGAAGCAGAAGTTGCATACCACGTCATTTGGACAGTCAGTAACTACGTGGCTGGTGCTATGGCACCTAAAGCATCTGCGCTTTCTAACTTCTCGTGCAGGACACTTATAAGAAGGGTGGGATGTTAAAGTGCAGAATTTGCAGCGAGTCTTTTCGTTGTCACAGAAAACTCGAATGGAGAAACTTTCTGTTTGCACATCAACAGGTATCGGTTCCTTGACATCTAACAGTGTGAGGTATCTGGTTCCAGTCATGATATTGGTTTTAGGGATTTTGCCTCTTCTAATACTACCATGTAGTAACCGTCCGTAAGGAGACAGTGCAGTGATTATTGTAGAATCTTCCAGCTCGACGGGTGCATCTTTTATTGTGACGTTTGTGAGATCATGATTTGCTGGCCACAACGCTAACTCCTGTCCTTTCAGGGAAACCCCTGTTTGCAAAAGCGTATCCCTTGTCATGCTATTTCTTAATGTAATACGGCATTCATTCAGAGTTAGTTGAATTCAATAGTGGACTTATCAACAACTGTATCAACGGCATCTAGCACACCAGTTTCTGATATTTTCCCCATCAGCTTGGATGTTGGGAAGCGAAGGGTCAGCGGTCTCTCTTGTGTATTCATGGCTTTAGTTAGCAGTATAGGTAGGTCATGTGCAATCAAGCGTGACCGTATAGTTTGATGGTAGATCGAGTCCTTTCTTTGTGTACACAGGAGGGGGGGGGGGGGTGAGGAATTAACAATATTTACAATGCGAAACTGAGCGATATTTGATGAAAAAAAGTTCTTGGTGTAATATTTACATGGTGCTTACATTTCTCAAAACAGTTCTTTGCGGCATTCTATTTGTCATCATATTAAAAATGATATTTTACCGGATGCGTTTCCAAGATGATTTTATAAAGGTGGTAGTGATCAATCAATACTGTTGAATTTTTTTTGAACTCCCATCGAACACACATCACACATCACACTCAGTGTCATCTCAATCATCTCACCATCCTCAGGAGGTTCTCCTGGCCCAGTTTAGCCTATATGTGCACAAAGGTGGCCTAAAGCCCGATTCATTTCATTTTGTATGTACAGTAAATGGACGATCTCAGTAAAAAAATGTCAACGGATCAGTTCGAACAGTTTACGACAAGTGGATATTTCACTATTCGTAGATCAGAACATTTTTGGGGTGGTAATTTTACAGATCAGACAATCGAGCAGGAATTAATGAGATTTCTAAAGACATCTGGTGGTATGACCCAGGGCAGTGGTATTACAGACAGCTCCCTGATGAAGTGGGTTCACGCCTTGCAACACACTATTCCAATCTGTGATGCGCTTGAAAAATTTACTGGCACTCATGCCACAACATCTGACCAGCACAAGGACCTTCGTGCCAGCAATGCTGCCAGAGATTCCCGAGATTGTGAAGTATTTCAGAACTGGCTACGCGATCATTCCCCATTTGCGCATAGTGATCGCGATTCTCTCGTATCTTTAGCAACAGGGACAGTCGCAGTCAAAACAAAAATGTGATAAAATGTGATAATGCATATGCTATTGGCTTGCAAGCAGCTGCTACTGTGGTAGACAAAAGCTACACAGATATAAAACTGAGCAGAAAAGATCGTGTGATCTCAATTTCTGGATCAAAAGACAAAGTGACCGTCAGAGGCCAGGAAGCAGTTATAAATCCAACACTTCTCTTCATGAGAATAAGCTGCACCATAAAAGATACATCTGAAATGGAACAATATATTGACTATGAGCTTTCAACATCACCTCCATCTCTATTTAATAGTGGGGGGATGAGGAAAACGAACAAAAGCGTGCTTGGTGCTATAATAAAATCAAGTACGGTGCATTTCAGTGAACCACCTGAAAATGCAAAGTTTGTGATAGATGGTGGTCATTTACTTCACGTAGTCGTCTGACCAACTGATGCAACATATCAAGATGTCTGTGAGGCATATGTTACTTATGCTCCTCGACATTATAATAATGATTCTATTGTAGTGTTCGACGGCTATGAAGGTCCCCCATCAACCAAAAATGCAGAGCGTCAACGCCGCGCCAAACAGCCTACTTCTCCAGATATACTTTTTGAGTATAACATGAAAACAACAACCAGTCAGAAATCTTTCTTGCAGAATCAAAAAAATAAATCAAAGCTAATCACTTATTTGACTTCAGAATTGCAAAAATGTGACATTCAAGTCAAGCAACACCATGCAGATGTTGATCCCTTGGTTGTTAAAACAGCCCTTAGCACAGCCTCTGTCTCGGATCGTAACCATAGTAGTTGTCGCCACTGACACTGATATTCTTGTGATGTTGGTAACACCTGCTCCAACAGATCTAAATATTCAATTTCTTTCTAGCAGGAACCCAATGCAGATATTCAAAATCACAGATATCCAGACTGCTAATAAAGATATTAAACCGCATTTGATGACAATGCACGCTCTATCTGGTACCTGGTAGTACACATGAAGATATTGCGTTTGCTGGTGAACGTTTTCTTCTAGGTTTATATGGAGCAGTTGAGTCCACATGTTTAAACAAGCAGCGATTTGTTATGTAGAAAATAATGGTTGTTCAGTCACCCTTATCATCTGCTTTCAAGCTAGAATCACTTCCTCCCACAAGTACAGCAGCCAAGTTTCACTCATTCAGGGCTTATCAAACGATACAGCAATGGCTTGGCAATGAACTACCTCCTGATCTGTGGGGTTGGCAGAACAGAGATGCCACATTGATAGGCCTACCTGTAGAGACAGACCAGAGTGTGGCTCCGATGAATATACTACTATGCTATCTTGTGGATGTAAACCTGGATGTGGTAGATCATGTGGATGTCGAAAAAGAGGACTTCAGTGTTCTGTAATGTGTAGTCACTGCAGTGGGATGACCTGTTCTAATATTCTCATTGACACAAATCTAGAAGTATAATGACAGATATTAATCATCCTAGCTAAACATGTGGTGACTGAGTGAAAGCATAGGTCATAGAAGTGTATATGTATCCTACAATAATTACTTTTATTTTGCGAGATAAATCCGAAATACATAATGTAAGTGTATTAATTTTAAAACTTAAATAGATTGTGTTAAATGGTATATGTAGCCATGTACTACAAAACTGCACTCCGCTACTTTCGAAGACTGAAGCGCTCTTTTTATTTTGTAATATTCATTTGTTTATAAAATAAAAAATGGTATATTTTTTATGTATTCAGATTTCATATTCACCAAAGAAAGCATCATATAGTTGTCTTGCACTTTTTCAGGTGTCGAATAGTCTTTCGTGACAGTATAATCACATGTCTACTCGATTTTCGACTTCATTTTGGCAGCCATTTTGAATTTCCCTTAGGTCGGATTTATGGGATTTAGTATGTGATTCTGGGTAATACTAAGCATCTTTCCTGAAATTTTCAGCTTGTTACGAATGTATTCCACCATTTGCTATATATTAGATCTAATGTTCCTGGACTAGTATACATCTTCCACCTCGCCTTTCTTCGTCCTCTTTCCAGTATTATGGGCGGTGGCTGCAGTGTTGTCAGAATCAGCCTGGTCACTGGATGAAGTTGGTGTAGATTGGTCAGGTTCAGGACCTATTATGATATTATGATTGGTAATAGGGCCTAATTTTCGCTGACTCGTCTTTGACTCGCTGACTTGTCTGTATGTGTCGTTATGCTGTCTTAATGTTGACGTTATGTATGTCGCAATTGCACAACGAATCTACCAATCACCGACTGACTAACAGCCTCCTAACGACCAAATAACCTGTTGCTATCTGCTCGTTATGCATTTGCTAAACAGTCGTCACACAGTCTTTTAAGTCGTTACAGAGTCGTCGCATTCGTTAACCAGACACTAACAATTCGCAAGTCAGTCGATGGTCAGTCGCCTTCCCATCGAATCTGTGTCGTTAAGCAGTTGTTGTTGTCGGTTATCAGTTGCCCCACACCAATAATTAAAATAAATTCGTCACAGTTTGTAGAGGCGTCGCTGAGGCTGAGGACGTTCGCTAGTTAGACGATAGTTTCACAGTCGTTAAACAGTCTGAAATCAATCATAATTTAATCGCTAATTATTCGTTATATTCGCTAAATGGTTCTAGGAGTCGCTGACTATTTTTTCAAGGACTACTGAACAGAATGAAATACGACGTTGAAGCAACCACTGAAGACGTCTTGGCGAGTAAAAAGAGAGTAATTAGAGAGTTGCTACAGACCAATTAACGACCAATGAACGAAATTAGTTCGCCGCCAGATTTTGAACATGTTCAAAATCTGGCGGCGACTGAAATCGCGGTGAGCAACCTATTTACGAGTAAGATACTGATTCCGACTTATTAACGTTTAGCTTCAGACTAAATAAAGATTGAAAACAGAATGAGACAAATTTCCATTCGTCTCAGTCACCAATCGGTCGCAAGCCAGGTGAGATACTGGCTTAGGATCTGCTGACCTCAGATGTTAAATCTGTTATCTGTTACCACTCTAGTCAAATTAAAAAAAACTACCTTGTTGCATTAAGGACTTACGAAGTCAAAAGTCCGGATGAAGTACTCTCAGTTATATTTTTTCGACCACTTTGTATTAACAAAATCTTATTTTTTATAATTATAAACAGCTTTAATACTGGTCAATTTAAGGGCCAATAAGTGTATTTTGGCTATTCTGAACGAATTTATGAATTGTGTGGGTCTGAATTTTTTTAAATGTTGTCCTATGGGCAATACGATAAACTGAGAAAAATAAATAATTCAATATCTCTAATAATTTTATTTAACATGTAGGCCCTAATGTGCCAAAATACACGAATATGTACACAAATGCAATGTCTCCCAATATCTAACACCTGGAACATAGACTGTTTTAACATTGGAGAACTCTTGGAAATAACTTAACCCTGAGTTATTTTGTAGCGCGATTTATTCATAAACAGACATGAACTCAATATAAAAAGTTGCCAGGGATACATTTACTGTTATCTAAACTCTACGAATTGTGGTGTGATACCATTCGATTAATTTGATATACGCAGAGATAGCTGCAAAGTTCCAATATTTTGAGGTAGGTGAAATACAGTAGACTCCCGCCAATGCGGTCAAGTACGGGCCAGATTGTTTTGACCGTAATGGCAGTCCGACCGCATAGTTCTGGCAATAAATACCGCGTAGCGTCCTGCTATTTAGTATCAAATCAATTATGTCTATATGCTCCAAATAATGAAATGAATAATAACAATAGTAAATATATTAAGTTTATTGCAGCTGTTTAGAAAAACAGAGTTTTATTTAGTACAAAGTTAAAAGTGATTATATAATTATGCACAATTAAATTAAAAAAAAAATGTAATAAAAACATTATTTTTAAAAGAATGTCACAAAACAGCTTACTGCAGTATAAAAAATGAATTGATGGAAATTTGTTGACCGGTGGATTCTATTTTCACATGAGAGTCTTGTAATTTATCCTTAATATTGAACATAGAATGCCATCTAGGCCACGGTTTGCTGTAAAGTTATTGAGGACAGAAACCGCCCCATAGTCTCATGAAATGAGTATTTTTTAATAACTGACAGACTGTCACTTGTTGATGATGAGATTTGCCGGCACTAGCTTTGATAAGTCTCACTTTATCCCTTAGGGTAAGTTATACACGCTTACGCGCAGACATGATTATGGTTATGTGCAGCATAAAAATAATTGATTGAATGATTTCTCACTTTCAAAAGCGTATTCTTTTATCTGCCTGCGAGCCCTGTTCATGGCTTCCCATTGTTTATTGGTCACCGTGATGGAGTAACAACTCGCGGATTTAAAATTTACTCCATGTCATGAAGCTAACCATGTAAGGTAACTGGGAATGCAAGTTCAAAGACGTGTTCCGATAAGAAACTAACAGCCTACCATTGTCTACTTATTCGCATTGTTTAAAGTGCTTGTACTAGAGTTAGGTGTTAATATGTGTCCCCTTGTAGGATCCCTACTTCGTTAAGTTAATGTGGCAGTTATCCCCGGTTTCCCGGACACGAGAATCTGTGGACGACTGCCTCGTTTCGGTACTTTGGTGCCGGGCGCACAGGGCCGGAGCCCATGCGGTCTTGGTACTTTTCCCGCACTTCAGATGTTACGCTCAGCGACTACGGACATGCCGTAGGTCGCTCTCTCTGAGTCAAGTAGGATGTGTCGTGCGCGGGGTTGTACGTTGTAGTTGCCAGATGTGTAAACGAATAAACATGACAAGTGGAGGAAGAGTTTTGTGATTTACTTGGAACCGTCGATTCGACGGGAAAAGGAAGTTTGTGTTATAATGGAGAATGTTGGGCAGTTTCCCTCGTCCGCCATTGCGAGCCCATACTAGAAACCCTAACGGTCACTCACAGGTATCTTCGGCGCGAGAGGCACCCCATCTTCCCATACTGGTGACCCCTGACGACTTATAGTCAACGCAACAGTGTTTTCACCAAAACGCCAATTGAAAACTGCTGTTTTCAAAGATAGTTTTGATTAAATTTTAAGGGATTTTTTGAAAAAAATCAATAGCATTTTTTTCATCAGGTACGTGAAAACTGTAGGTCATTCTTAATATGCCAGTTTAAATTAGTCAGAAAGAGTTATCAGAGGAGAAGCACGTTTTTTACGTCGAATACGGCGTAATTTTCTTATTTTTGGACGAAATCCCACCTGTTTGGCGCTTTTTCAAGATGGCGACCATGTCGGTTTCTCTAGAAGAATCCTGAAAATTTTTCTCATAGACTTAGTCTATCATTTTTCTCAATGTGAGAGTTTGTTAAATGCTTTTATCCTATTAATGCCACTGTAGGCGAATAGGAAGTGGGTGTTTTCGGAAACTCATTTTTATCGTTGATTGCCATAATTGGGTGACTCGATTTTAAAGTCCATAGACGAAGCCTCGTCATTTTTTCGATTTTTCAGTAAAATCGACAAGAAATTATAAATATTGCTTCGACTCAGGTAACCTTTATTAGGATTAGGGCCAAATAAAATTGTTTCCCTAAATGAATGTCAATAAACGGTCCTATTTGGTTTGTTAAAAATATTCCCAGGACCGTAGGTCAATATTTTATTACTATTATAATATGTTATTGCATTTGGATAGTGGACCTGTGTCGCCACATCACATTAGCATAAATTAGGCCGCCATTTTGATTTGGTGGAGCTGATTACTCACGTGTTCAAAACTATACACGGACTAGTTTTAAATAATTTTTTTTGATTATTTATAAATTTTCTTTTTCAAAACGGTTGACGGAGAGGAAATATGAATAAGCTGTTTCGGAAACGAAATTATAGCACTAATTGTGTGAGATTTTTTTTCACGTTGAAACGCCCTCCAGTGTTTGTAATTGCTCTAGCCTACTTTTAGCACCTTATTCGGGCATGGAGTAGGTAATGAATATGCTAATGTGAGGCGAGACGCGGCCGCTACTCATTTTTCTATGTACACACCGTTCCACGCATGCTGACACAGACAAGCAGCCACAGGCTGTCTGCCGCACATGTTAGCAGTACCGATAATACACCATACACACACCCACCACAGACGAAATAAACACAACCGCTACGACGACAGCCGTTTTATACCTCAATCAATGAATCGAAGCGAGCGATTGATTCGGACGTTAATAAGAATGACTCGGTGATGAACGTGCCATTATAAAAAAAAAAACGTGGAATGTTCATCACAGAAATCATTTTTCAGCGAAATGATATACTATATCATTAATCAGCATAGACTACTGTCAGTCATGGTTTAAATATTTTTCTAAAATAAATGTAGCTGTTTTTATTTGCAGCGACATTTAGTCTATCAGTTTGAGAACGAAATTTTCTCATGATAGTTTATTTCTGAAGTTTAAATTTTTATAAATACAGAAATATTCGATTTGACAGTTGCGCTATCGCGAAACATTGCCAATATTTGCATGTGTTTTTCGACTTGTGTGAATTTTTTTTTTTTTCCAGCCAGGTCGGTTTACAATATACTATTATCTCAGCTTAGCATAGCATGTCATAATTGTATCTGGCATTTTTATGTACAATTTCGACCTACAGTTTTCACTATATCATTATGTATGTGTGTGAATAAGTCACTAAGTGAAAACATTTTATGTCAAATATAGACCTACAGTTTTCACTAAAATAAATATATACGTTTGTGAACTAGTGCACAGCAATTAGGCGAAACCTCAGCGACGCATTTTCAACTATATCTGCAACCCCTGTTTCTCGCAACATGCGACATAGCATGAACATTTTCTACAGTCTACATTTCTAAGATTCAACATATTACAGACATTGTTTCATCTGGTCTAGATGGCAACGTACAAACAATCCGCGCACGGCACGTCAAAAATAGTTGGTATGTGTTAATATGACATACCATTTTAAACACGTTTGAGATAGACACAGAGCCAATAGGCCAGCTATCTCAAATGCTTCAATAGTTAAATAATTTCACAACAACATTTCATAATGTCGAAGCAACACGATAGTGAAGGCTTCATGTCTACGCCCTTAGAAGGTGCGGGTGCTCGACCTAAAGATAACTATTATCAAGACAGTGAGGACAATGAGGTTCGATTCCGAGAGGCAGACGAAGAGTATCAACGCCTTAAAACAGATTTCGCTCGAATTGCCAGAGCTAGACGAACGAGTCCTCATTCTAGGAGCGATTCCTCAAAGAGCCCTTCACCATTCGGAAGGCAGCCTCAGAGACGTTCAACGAACTTACCCAAGTTCAGAATCGCTACGTTCTATGCTACGGATGTTGAACTCTGGTTCAACCAGATAGAGACTCAGTTTGCTCTTCACCAGATCAACGATGATGACGAGAGGTATAGCTTAACCTGCGCAGCACTTTCGGGCGAGGTCGCATCAGATGTGAGGGACGTGCTACTTCAGCCTTTGAGATCTTATAAATACGAAAGCCTGAGAGCGATTTTGATAGAGCGACGCGGTTTGACCACACCCGAAAGGGTTAATAAAGTGATCTCAGGTGAAAGAATTGGTACAGACATTCCCTCACGTTTCCTGCGGCGTCTACAAAAGACAGCAGGTTTTGGCACGAAAGCTGTGGTGGGGAAGGCAGTCATACGCCAAGCGTTCATCCCGCAGATGCCCGCTTCAATCAGAGCTCATTTGGCGACTCAACCAGACAGTGCCACCCTAGAAAGTTTGGCCATGTTGGCCGACCGGGCACTGGCCGCTGAAGAGGACGTCGAAGAGAGTAAGCCGGGGGTTGCGGAAATAAAGGTAGAGGAAACCACCAAGTTAGTTGGTTTGCTTGAGGATTTGTCCAGGCGAATTAAAAAACTAGAAACCGTAACTACATCAGAGAGGAAAAGAAATAAAGGACGTGGACGTGTAAACAACAATTATACTCCTGCGCCTACATTTGTTCAGGCCTCAGGTTTTGTTCATAACCAAACTAGTCATTATAGAAATGAACAGAATAATGCTCGACCTTTCGTTCCGCCGCCGAATGTACAGCAAAATATTCGTCCGCACGCACCGCCGCCGCAACGGCGCAAAATAATGTCGGCAACCGACCGACACAGTCACTGCACAGGTTTGCTACTACCACCAAACTTATGGTGAAAAGGCGCGCTTGTGCAGTGAACCCTGTTCGTACTATGTCACATTAGGTCAGCGCGAAGTAGCTAATATTGCGTTATCACACTCTAAATTATTATATGTCGCAGATAAAGGACATAAATGTAAATACTTGATTGACACAGGCGCAGCTGTCAGTGTTTTGCCCAAGTCTTGCGCTAACAGGATTTCGGACGCTGACAGTCTCCCCCTGGTGGCAGCTAATAACAGTACTATAAATACCTACGGCAACTGTAAACGCGTCGTCGATGTCGGTTTAAAGCGCCACTATCCGTGGACGTTTATAGTAGCAGATGTGCAGCAACCCATAATCGGGGCTGATTTTTTAATCCACTATAATTTGCTCGTAGACTTGAGAAGCCGATGTCTCCGGGACATGAGAACAGGTCTAGCTATTGCCGCTTCACTGTCATCGATTCAACCACTGTCGTTGAACAGAGTAGACACTGTTCAGAACGAGTATACCAAACTCCACAGCCAGTTCCCGAAACTGACTCGCCCTACGACAATGGGTGAGCCCGTTAAACACGGTATAACACATAAAATAGTGACTAAAGGACACCCAGTGTTTGCGCGCCCACGACGATTAGCACCCGATAAGCTTGTTACCACAAAACGCGAGTTCGATGAGTTGATAAAATTAGGGGTCATTGAACCTAGCGACAGCGAGTGGTCCTCAGCGCTTCACATGGTGCCAAAGAAAAATGGCGATTGGAGACCATGTGGGGACTACCGTAGTTTAAACGCACAGACTGTACCCGACCGTTATCCCATTCCTCATATACAAGATTTCACGCAGCGTTTAGCCAGCTCGAAGATTTTTTCAAAGATCGATTTGGTCAGAGCTTATTACCAAATTCCGGTGGAACCGTCCGATGTACATAAGACTGCCGTTACTACACCTTTTGGCTTAGTTAATTTCACTAGAACACCGTTTGGTCTACGAAATTCCGGTCAAACGTTTCAGCGCTTTATAGACCACGTTACACGTGGACTTAATTTTGTGTATTTGGATGACCTACTGGTAACCAGCCCAGATCATAAAACGCATAAGAAACATCTACGAATTCTTTTTGCCCGACTAGCCGAATACGGAATTATAATTGGTCCTGAAAAGTGTCAGTTCGGTACAACTGAATTAAGTTTTCTAGGCCATCACGTTTGTGCCGCAGGAATTTCGCCGTTACCCAGCGCCGTTGACGCGATTGTAAATTTCGTTAAGCCCGAAAAGCAACGAGCACTGCGTAGATATCTGGGAATGGTAAATTATTACCATCGTTTCATACCGCATTGCGCTGCGAAGTTGACACCACTCAATAATTTACTGACAGCTGCCAACGAAGGACATACAAGACTGTCACCGAAGTCAAATTTCGATTTGAAGTGGGATAAAAATGCAGAGTCAGCATTTTCTGTGTCGAAACAAATATTGGCAAACGCTACTCTTCTGGTACACCCAGATTCTACGGCTCAGATAAACATCACGTGCGACGCTAGTGATGTAGCCGTCGGTGGCATGTTGCAGCAGTTTTTAAATGGTATGTGGCAGCCACTTTCGTTTTTCAGCAAGAAGCTGAACCCAGCAGAGACACGTTACAGCGCGTTCGATCGTGAGCTTTTGGCGGTATACGCCACAATTAAACACTTTAGACACAATTTAGAAGGACGGAATTTCTTCGTTAATACCGATCATAAACCGTTGACATTCGTAATGTCATCCGTGACTGAACGCGCGTCCCTACGACAAACACGTCATTTAGCTTTCATCGCTGAATTCACCACCGATATTAGATATGTAAAAGGCGAGACAAATTTCGTCGCTGATGAGATGCCACGACCATCAGTGTCTGCGATACATGATGGACCAGTGATAGACTATAAGGAGTTAAGTCTCGACCAAGCTAAAGACGCGGAATTCACGCGATTGAGACACTCGACTACATCCACTATGAATTTCAAACTACTCAAATCGTTCGATAATCAATTGATCTGGTGTGATGTGTCCACGGGACACAACCGGCCGTACCTTACCGCGAAATTTCGCCGAAAAGTTTTTTCAAACTTACACGGTTTAGGCCACCCATCGCATAGAGGTACCAAACCTTTGATTAATACCCGATTTGTCTGGCATGGCATGAATATCGACATTGCTAGATGGTGTCGTACCTGTAAGGGTTGCCAGACTGCCAAAGTTTCACGTCACAACACCCCAGTTTACGGAAAGTTCACTGAACCTACCGAGCGATTTGATCATGTCCACATAGATATAGTCGGACCTTTACCCTATGCTAATGGCTTTAGATATATACTGACTTGCGTCGATCGTTTTACACGTTGGCCGGAAGCCATACCTATTGTAGATATTCGAGCAGAAACGGTCGCCGATGCTTTCTTCAGCGGGTGGATAGCACGTTATGGTACTCCAGCCACTATCACCACCGATAGGGGCGCTCAATTCGAGTCCAAATTGTGGGATAGTTTATGTAATCAATTCGGGATTATACGGAATCGTACCACGAGTTATCACCCCCAGTCGAACGGCATGGTCGAACGTTTCCACCGTCAATTGAAAACCGCCATTATGGCGCACGAGTCACTGAGCCCGTGGACTATCACGTTACCCGCTGTACTTTTAGGAGTTCGTTCCGCAGTTAAAGAGAGACTAGGCAGGTCGGCTGCCGAGATGATATACAGGACACCCCTTCGACTCCCAGGAGAGTTTACGAAACAGTACACCGTCGACGCTAACACTGATTTGGAAAACTATTCAGACAAGCTACGCATGGCCATGTCGCGTCTCCGTCTATGTCCGCCACGTGACACACAACAACATAACATTTTCCAATTCAAGGAAATAGCTACATGCACACATGTATTCTTGCGCCGAATCGCAATTGCGCCGCCTCTGACCGCCCCTTACGACGGACCATATAAGGTCGTCGCGAGGAGTGGCAGAGTCATGAAAATCCTAGTGAAAGGCAAGGTTGAGACGGTCTCTTTAGATCGCGTTAAACCTGCACATCTTGAGTGCGAGCCTACGACAGGTACGAACATACAGTGTAAAACGCCAAACAGACCACAGAGCTCGAAGACTACCAGGATTTCTAGTAGGAATCCAAAGGGTCCAGCTAGACCTGGTAGTGCGGACACTCCGACGTCCAACGGGACGAGTGTTACAACGAAAAAGTCGACGGCAGTCAGAAGCAGTAAAAAATTGGCCACGGTCCCACAGCAACTAGATGTTAAAGTCAAATTGTCTAACAGAGACAATACTTATATAGCGCCGCATTCGCGAGCCCCCGCAGTATCCCGCGCTAACGGGAACGGAGGTGGTTTACGAACGTATTCTCGCATACCTTTACATCTACGGGGTAAAACCCCGGGTGCTGCTGACGCCATTATCGACTCGAATAAAAGCAATCGTTCGAATATCGCTAATCGCGACAAAATTTCGACCGACAAAACAGTGCGAAAAACTAGAGTCGGACGAATAATCCAGACTCCTGCCCGGTTCGTGCAGATGGTTCACGCCATAGTGGCGCCTAACGACATCTATGGCGGGCCCAACCGCATGCACCGTATTAATAATGTTTTTAAATTGTAAATGATATGCCAGGCCTGGCAGCATTGTCTAAAATATATAAAATGTAAATACATTTTCCAGCAAGTTAATTGCTAAAATACGAATAGAAATTTATGTTAAATAAATGAATCGGTTGGTCGCAGTGTGCAGCATATAAATACATATATAAAGGACAGTTGGTGTTAAGAGGATGGGACAATTTCATTTATAATGCTGCGACGTCAACCACCCACGCTGTAACCACACACGCTATAATTTTTTAAACTATGCTTAATTATAAGAGGTTACATATTATTACAACCACCGCTACTTGCACGAAGCAGTCTCCTACACGTCAGTTGGGTCCTACGTTATCACTAACCCAGGGGTAATGTAGGATCCCTACTTCGTTAATGTGGCAGTTAAGTTAATGTGGCAGTTATTCCCGGTTTCCCGGACGCGATAATCTGTGGACAACTGCCTCGTTTCGGTACTTTGGTGCCGGGCGCACAGGGCCGGAGCCCATGCAGTCTTGGTACTTTTCCCGCACTTCAGATGTTACGCTCAGCGACTACGGACGTGCCGTAGGTCGCTCTATCTGAGTCAAGTAGGACGTGTCGTGCGCGGGGTTGTACGTTGTAGTTGCCAGATGTCTAAACGAATAAACATGACAAGTGGAGGAACAGTTTTGTGATTTACTTGGAACCGTCGATTCGACGGGAAAAGGAAGTTTGTGTTATAATGGAGAATGTTGGGCAGTTTCCCTCGTCCGCCATTGCGAGCCCATACTAGAGACCCTAACGGTCACTCACAGATATCTTCGGCGAGAGAGGCACCCCATCTTCCCATAACCTCACTGCCGACGGTTCGCGGCAGGTGCGAACGCAGACTTAGCGGATCATTAACCCTTTAGGCCCACATGATGCATTAAAACATCATTTTGAATTCCTGAAAACAGACCAAATTTTTCCACAACTGAGGGTTTTGGTACGGATATTTCCATGAAACTGGTTCGCCAATACATTGCAATTTTCTTTACTTTTTCGCCCACTTCAAATCATCTTCATTCACCACAAGTCGAGAATTGCGACGGCAATTCGAGGCTTGTAGTGGGTGAAAATGAGAATGATAAATTCAGGCTTGAAAGGGTTAACCCTATGCGTCCTGATATAAAATAATCCACGTCTATTATTTGTACTAAAACTTAACATGTAATGATAATTACATACAATTTGTTGAATTGTAAAATCTATATAGACACTATCTTAAATGAGCAGTTTTGAGTTGTGTAATTACGACATTCTCACGCCTTTAATTATTATTATCACGGGCGTTTGAACCAACGCTGTTTTAATGTTGGCCAACCGTCTGCGATGATGGTCCATCATTACCTCAGCACTACATATACACTTGCTGTAGCGAGACGTTTATCAAGAAATAATCTGCTATACACCTAACGCACTCAGCTTCTTAAAATAACATATAATTTTAAAAATAATAACTATTGCATTATTGTCGGTTAATAACACCTTTTCATAAAATTATTTATGAAATTGTGTTGTGCTTGTATTATCTAACATGTTTAATTATCCTTAAAGACGATACCAGATAATTAACGCTTGAAATAAAATAGTTACTGCAGCACACAGACAGTGCATGGCCAGAAGTAGCGGGGCGCTTTATCAACAAACAATTAACCTCTAAACTTCTACATAACCAACGCAGATATTTTTTTTAAATAACAAATAGTTTTAAAAATAATGACTATATAGTTGCAGGTTGATGCCACCTTGTCATAATTTTTTTTTAAATTGTATTGTGCTTGCGTTAGTTAACATGTTTAATTATGCTTATTGAAGATACGCAGACAGTGTATGGCCAGAAGTAGCGAGTTGCTTTATCAACAAACAATTAACCTTCTATATAACTGCTATATTTATTTTGCTATATTTCAATGTAGAACATTTCATTTTCCATATAGCAATGCGTGATTTGATGTTATCGTCACCAAATGATATTAAAGTTTTTCGCCATGTTTGTAATGTACGCATTGTACATGTGTGGAAAACATAGGTGACAGTTTTTCAACATAAAAATCCCCTCTCGAAATGGTCATAACGATATATTAAAAATACTCATTTGACCGCAATGACGAGAGTGAACTTGCCATTTTGCCACAAAAATGTGACCGTAGTCCGGAATGGTGGTCTGACCGCATTGGTGATCGCCTTTGATATGGCTTTGACTGAGAACGAATTCGGGCCGAAAAAAATCGACCATAATGACGATCTGACCGCATTGGTGATCTGACCGGAAGGCGAGAGTCTACTGTATTTGTAAACATTCAATTTGAACTGCTATTTTATAGCCAAAACAATCAACCCTGAAACGTATTCAATTTCTTTGTCAACTCAGAAACGCTCATAATTTAGCACAAAATCATTAAAACATGTTAAACCTAACAAAGTGCTTGATAATGATGGTCACCCCCCCCCCCCTATTGCATCGGTGGGCAGTGATACATCTATTTTGAATACATTAAAGATCGTTTTATGTTGTGCGTAGTCAACTCAGCAACATTACTATTTCGATCAACTCAGCAACATTTATGAGTTGACCAGTCAACTCAGAAACGTTGCTGAGTTGACTAAATTTAGCTTTCTGTCTCAATAATGTAACTTAGACTAAAAACGTATCTCCATAGATAAAATGCAATTTAAAAAATTGTTTTAAATTAAATTAGATTGAGAGAATGTTCTCTTATGTAGAGATTTTTACAACAAGAAAAAACGTTTCTGAGTTGAAAACAAAAACGTTGCTGAGTTTACAGAATTCTGCTTTCTATCTCATTATTGTAATTAAAACTGAAATTTTAAATCCATCAATGTAAAATGCAGGTGAAAAGAAGCTGCTTTTAAATTAGGGTGAGAGAGTTTTTTAGAAGTTGTTTACAAAAATAAAACTACTAATAACACTTAGGTAATGTTCTGAATCAAATTTACCTCAGTTTATTGGCATATATGTATTGTACAATGGCCTTCGAAATACATTTTCACATTAGCCATATTAGGTTCCCATTTCTTTTTTGTCTTTATAATGATGAACCTTTTTTTCAGAAAATGGAGTTCAAGTGTTGAGAGATCTCGTAGATGCGCTTAAAACATGACGTTTACATCCAATTATTGTGTCTTGTCAACTCAGAAACAATAATGTCAACTCAGCAACTACATAATTTCACAGTAAAATCTCTGTTCTGTCTTAGCAATTTTTATTTGCGTTATAAATACTAACATATCACTAAACTATCACACAAAGCAATTTATGATCTTTAAAATTTGAAAATGATCAAATATATCTATATAATTCGTGGCTGAGTTGACATTTTATTTTTACGGTCCTTTACAAAAACAGATATTTTTTCAAAATTTGTTTGGGATTAAGCTCTGATATTTTAAATGTGTATCACATAGACTCTACCCTCAATATCTGACGCTAGTATATATAATTAAAAGAATTTTTTTTTCTTCAAAAATAAGGATTGAAAGACCCCTTAAATTGTATATTCACGTGTCACTGTTGCCTCATTGTCTCACTGACATACATTCAAGACGAAGGATATATGAAGTTTTGATATTTTTGACAAAATACATTTACCCTTGTATCTTGTTTCTGTTTGGGATGGGGTACGCTCCTAACTACGTTAATTATGTATAAGTATAGTATAGGAGTTAGTTTTCAAGAGTACCCCTGAGGCTCTGAGACTCTTATTTGAACCATCCCAGTGATAACTTCCCTAGTGATAAAATAGAAACTGGACGATTTTGAGGACATAATTACAGTTTGGGCATAACAATAATATATCCACAGGTAAAAGATAATAAAGTTAATTTGAAATGTTTTTCTTCACATAGACCTTTTTTTCAGACAATGTAAAGGCAAATTGATAAACCACCTTTTGATATCACCAATATCAGCTGTAATGCATGGAATTGCTCAACATCTCGCGCAGTCTTGGATTCGTACCTGAGGTGGCATCAATCAGCATTTCTGGAGGAGCAAGTATGAAGAGTTAAAATAGTTTTGCTTAGTGCAGCATGGGGCCAGTTCCTGAATATTTCATGTGATAACTAAAATCGCCTGTAGCATATATTCCAGAACCATAGATATAGCAATGTTCAATAAATGTTTGTCTTGTAAATTCAAGTCGTTTATGCTGAAACATATTTACAGAACGTCCTGTTCTATGCACCCGGATAATTGGCACCATCCAACACCAGGCTGTAGCATTGCCATTATCCAGAGACACTGCTAACAAGCCCAGTGATTTAAATCAGTGAAATAATTGTGGGCCGAATGTAACATACTACTCAGCCAACGATATACTATTTGTTTACTACTGTCTGCATTATGCCTATTCTCTTTTAAATATGTTTTACTAGTGCATACCTTACATCCAGTATGATGTCATCAGACATTATTTTTACAGACTTTTTTCTCAATATGTGGCTTTAATCGTTGCCAATAACTGTTGCCTTAGAAAGTTTATCATGAGCAAAGTCTTAAAACTTTAAACATTAGGAACAAATCAGTGATTGTTCCTAGCTGTTTGCTGCTGGTGGGGAATGACTTCTAAAATTTAACTGACTGGCTGACTTCACAGTGGTGCTCTCCATTATGTTCTCATAGTATCATATATTTTGTATATGCTAGCAAGTAGGCCTACATATATGTACAACTATACTAACAATGTAAATGTCTGATAAAATGTACTTGGCTAGTATCATCAAATTTTATCATGTACTGTTCTAGTATGAATATATTTATATTTCATGTAACAACAAATTATCTGAAATATTACACAATACTTCAAATTATCAATTGTTTGTTTTGTGCGCTGTAGATAATTATTTTTTATCTATCATTATTTATTTATCATTTAGTATTCCAAGACACATATACGATTAAAGTAATATGACTATGACAATGACGACATAAACTCATTTGAGGTGTTTGTTATGGATATGTCATAATTTTTTTTAGACCAAGCCTTCCTTCTCCAGGCATATCACCCATATTACCCAGCTTTTGTCCATTGCCAACACATCGTTATATGTTGTTGGCCTTGATGAGCTTCGTAATGCACATTCCAACCAAGGAATCTAGCTTCATTGTTCAAACCGTGGGACAGATATATATCCGCTACTATTGCCACCCCTTCTAATAACTGAAATATTGCTAACAATATAAGTAAGTATATCAGCCTGTGGTCCCACACAGTCCACAACACATTACTGACTGTGACCTGAGACAGATTTGTATGCGACCTGGTGGTGAATAATGTTTTCAAAACAGGTTCGACCAGTGCTCTAGCTGTGTTAAGTTATTTTAAAATATCGAATTTCAGCACTCTAAGGGTGGATTTGAAAAATCAAAACTTCACATGTGTTTCGTCCTGGATGTATTCAATGACAAAATATGGGACGAGTGGTATTAAAGCTGTTTATAACTATAAAAATGAGGATTTTATTTTTACATAGGGTCGATAAAATGTAACTTAAGAGAGTACTTTTAACTCGTAATTCCTTCGTGCAACAAGATAAGTTTTTTCTAACTTGATCTGGTGGATCCAGATGACCGATATACAAAATGAAAACAAGAGACATTAGCATGCTCATAATGATACACATACAGAACCAAAGAAAGAGTTACATACTACGAACTTTGTGATTTTTTATTGGAAATATTGACTTTCAGCGCTCTAAGGGTAGGTTCACGTTTTCTAAAAAATGTCATAACTTCAGCTATGTTTCATACAGAATGTATTTAATGACAAAATGCGACAAGAGTGGTATTAAGGCTACTTATAACTATAAAAATAAAGATTAGGTTATTACACGGGGTCGAGAAAATGTAACTGGTGAAGTACCCCATCCGTTCTTTCGACCTCATAAGTCATGCAACAAGATAAGGTTTTTCTAACTTATTATGGTGGAACCAGATGACAGATATACCAAATGAAGACAACAGACATTAGCGTGCTCATAATCAGACACATGCAGACCAAACGAAAGAGGTACATTGTACGAAATTTGAGATTTTTTTTGGAAATATTGACTTTCAGCGCTCTAAGGATGGGTTTAAGTTTTCGGAAAAATATCACAACTTCACCTATGTTTTGTCTGGAATGTATTTCATGACAACATGAGTGGTATTAAAGCTGCTTATAATGATAAAAATAAAGATTATGTTACTACACAGGGCCGGCAAAATGTAACTGGTGAGAGTACCCCATCCGGACATTTGACCTCATAAGTCCTTCATGCAACAAGATAAGATTTTTCTAGTCTCATTTTTAAAAACAAATCGCGATAAACATGCTAAACCGGCGTGATGTTGAGTTTTGAAGGATAATAAGTATTGGTAAGGGAAATAACTATTCCAATTCTGACACTTTCATTATTGGTAAATATACTACTTCAGATAAACAAAAGATTGTCAATGGTTTCAACAATTATTTTGTAAATGTAGGACCTGATTTAGCAAGTAAAATAGAAGCGGATACCACAGGTAAATCTGCTACATCATATATTGATAAACGTAACACTTCTTCTATTATTATCACTCCTACTAGCAATGATGACAATTAAAAAATATTTTAAAAACTTGAAGATTTTAGTCCTGGCTGGGATGAAATGAGAAAGATTATGTTCAATGGTATATTTAATATTATTGCTAATCCGCTTGTCCATCTAATGAACTTATCTCTTCTGGTATAGTTCCTGATGATCTGAAATTAGCTCAAGTAATTGCATTATATAAAAATGGTGAGAAAGTATTATTCAATAATTATAGACCTGCTTCGATGTTACCATTTTTTTCAAAAATATTAGAATGATAAATGTACACGAGAGTATTAAAATTGCTGAATAATCACTCCATTTTATATGATTATCAATTTGGTTTTTCATTTCGACAGAATCATTCTACAACTATATGGCTCTGGCTGTCTTGATTGACAGAATTACACATGCAATGGAAAATGGTGAATATGTGTTGGTTGTCTTCTTGGATTTTGGTAAAGCATTTCACACGGTTGACCACAATATTTTAATGCAAAAAAATGAATTTTTTTGGCACTCGATGAACTGCACTGGATTGGACGAGAAGCTATTTACGAGATAGAAAATAAAATGTGGTTTATAATAATACTTCATCTTGTAATTTGAAAATATCATGTGGAGTGCCACAGAGACCCATTTTAGGACCACTACTGTTTTTAATCATGTGAGTGATTTTGATAATGTATCTAAAGTTCTATTTCCAATATTATTTTCTGAAGATACAAATGTTTTTGTTAATGAGAAAGACATTGCTGCTTTGATCGTTATTATGAACAAAGAACTACATTGTGTCATACATTGTATCTTGCTTTTCAGTTAATAAACTGTCTATCAGTCTTTAAATATCTAGAAAACACACTATATGTACTTACTTTGAAAAATGTAATTAAAAGATCTAAAATTTTAATGATGTGCAGATAAATGGGATATCTGTATCAAAAGTGGAAGTAACTAAATTTCTCTGATTCCAAATTAAGTTGGTCATCACATTTAAAAATATTTCTAAGGGCATTGGAATTAGTTGTAAAGCGAAGCGTCAGTTAAACATTACCACATTACTTTTATTGTAAAATTGTTTCGTATATCCATATTTCTCCTATTGCATTAAAATTTGGGTAGCGGCTGCTGATGTATGAATAATGTATGAATAATAAATTCTTCAAAGTCATCAGAACCTTCTGCTCCAATATTTTCAGAAATTCAAATTATTGCAATTATTTGGAAATTTATAAAGGTATTCTATTGGTCTATTTATCTATATGCATGTTCATCTAATACCCATAAATGTCAGAGGTGTGGATTATTACATACTGTAATATCTTCTCCAACACAATATTTTACGTCCCAGGGACCTTTCTTTCAGAGCGGATTCAACTGAGTGGATTAACTGCTAACATCACCCTCCCCATCATGGGGACCGAGGACTAATCAACTCCCAATTTATTGAGTTCTTAAAACACCCTGTACTGGATGGTTTCTGAATGTTTAAATAGCAATTTAGAAAAATAAACCAACATAACGTCACCTCTACGGGCGCAAAATCGACTAACATAGTGACTGACTGAATAGCTCACTAATCTTACAGCTTTACCACCTGTATATCAGGTAAACAATAAAAAATACAATTTTCTTTAAGGCTTGTCAGAAACATGGATACAATGGACTAGTCCAATCCAGTCACCGAAAAAGGGGGGGTGACTCTTTAACCTTCAAGTCAGTTATACACTTGACCATATTATATAATCACTGATAATTCACTAGACTGGCTACGGCAGCTAAACATCCACTTTTAATACATCATTTGGCGAGCCGTCTCAAGCCAATGACCCAATAAGTTGTTCTCAACATACAAATCATAGTGTACACACACGTATCATCATAATTATGCCAGATCTCACCAGGTTTACAATTATTCATGCATCTCAAAACACATGCAACAATTCTAAAATCTCAGCCAATGACTTACATCGCTCTACATCAACCATGGTTCAAATAGATTTTGAAACAGATATCAATTGATATTACCTTCTCTTTAAGCGAAATTTCATGAACGCAGTCAAGTATTGAACGATCACGGAATTCCTGATTGCTAGTGGAGGGCCAGTCCACCGCAACCAGTAATCCACCAGCCCATCCCTTGCCACACCCCTAGACACTGAGTCATCAGGGTTACTATTATAAAACCAGCTAGCAGGAATAGTGACTGAGCACTGGTAACTCTCTAAACCTGCTAGTAGTAAACGGTTTACATCTACTACACTCCTGACACCTGCCAGGTGAATAAAAATGTCCAGGATTAGGACTCGGAAGAAAGTGAAAAAGAGGAGCCAACGATGAGGGTTTTTACAGTTTTATTTTACAACCTTCCTCTACCAGCTTCAAGTACATAATGGCCGAGTGACCCCTGGTCCACCCTGCCCAACAACAGCATGCAGGCCAACAGCATGACAAAATAGCCTCAATATGGATCAGAACCGGATCTTACATGATCCCAAACATATATATACTTAGGTATTTATCAGGTGGCGCATCAGTGCCAAATGACAATCCTGAACATTCTCCCCACCCTTGGTGTCGCAGCACCAAGAATACACAGAATTAATTTCCAAAAAAAAAACATTATCTCGCTACAGTTCTTATACATGTATACAGAACAATGTCATAATGAACCCATCACAAAACCCTCTTAACCAAATATTAGACAACTAACAACTAACAAACTTTATACATAGTCGACGTCGACATCTTCCAACACACTAGCCCAGCAACTAGCAACACATTAACACACATATTTACATAAATGGTCTCAACACTTGCATACCTCAGACACGCTGGTTTTACCTGGTCCCATTGACCTTAACAGGCACTCGACAGTGCATTCACAACTCCGTACTGGAGCTCAACTAAACAACAATGGTCGTCTTGACCTACCAGGCACATGACAGTGCTTCACAACTCCATACTGGAGCTCAACTCAAAAATTATGGTCGCCTTGACCTTACCAGGCACATGACAGTGCTTCACAACTCCATACTGGAGCTCAACTAAACACCAATGGTCGCCAACTTGACCTTACCAGGCACATGACAGTGCTTCACAACTCCAAACTGGAGCCCAACTAAACAACTATGGTTGTTAACTCGACCTTACCAGGCACATGACAGTGCTTCACAACTCCAAACTGGAGCTCAACTAAACAACTATAGTTGTTAACTCGACCTTACCAGGTACATGACAGTGCTTCACAACTCCAAACTGGAGCTCAACTAAACAACTATGGTTGTTAACTCGACCTTACCAGGCACATGACAGTGCTTCACAACTCCAAACTGGAGCTCAACTAAACAACTATGGTCGTCTTGACCTTACCAGGCACATGACAGTGCTTTACAACACCATACTGGAGCTCAACTCAACATATATGGTCGCCTTGACCTTACCAGGCACATGACAGTGCTTCACAACTCCATACTGGAGCTCAACTCAACATATATGGTCGCCTTGATCTATTCAGAAGAGTAACCTTTAACATTTAACCTTTAACAATTAACGTTCAACAATATATCTGTGCCACTGAAACACTAAACACATTCGTCAGACCTATTTCAGTCATCAGACGCTAAACTGATCAGTATGTAATACCTATTTCAGTAAAGAGACACTAAACACAGTCGTCAGACCTATTTCAGTCATCAGACGCTAAACTGATCAGTATGTAATACCTATTTCAGTAAAGAGACATTAAACACAGTCGTCAGACCTATTTCAGTCATCAGACGCTAAACTGATCAGTCTGTAAGACCTATTTCAGTAAAGAGACACTAAACACCCAACAGACCAACAGGATAAGAACCTCTGACACTTGCAGGAAAATGCGTAAATGCTGTTGACTCAACCATCAAACAAATCTAATAATTATTACGTCAAAACAAACAGCTCCTTTAAGTAGGAAGAAGTGATGTCAGGCTTATGCAAACTTATTAGGTAGCTCATAAGTAGCACCTCTACCAATGAGAAAATAAGGTGGAATAAGGCAACTAAAGCTTTAATTCACAACTAATACCCATAAATGTCAGAGGTGTGGATTATTACATACTGTAATATCTTCTCCAACACAATATTTTACGTCCCAGGGACCTTTCTTTCAGAGCGGATTCAACTGAGTTAATTAACTGCTAACATCACCCTCCCCACCATGGGGACCGAGGACTAATCAACTCCCAATTTATTGAGTTCTTAAAACACCCTGTACTGGATGGTTTCTAAATGTTTAAATAGCAATTTAGAAAAATAAACCAACATAACGTCACCTCTACGGGCGCAAAATCGACTAACATAGTGACTGACTGAATAGCTCACTAATCTTACAGCTTTACCACCTGTATATCAGGTAAACAATAAAAAATACAATTTTCTTTAAGGCTTGTCAGAAACATGGATACAATGGACCAGCTGAGTCCAATCCAGTCACCGAAAAAGGGGGGGGGGGGTGACTCTTTAACCTTCAAGTCAGTTATACACATGACCATATTATATAATCACTGATAATTCACTAGACCGGCTACGGCAGCTAAACATCCACTTTTAATACATCATTTGGCGAGCCGTCTCAAGCCAATGAACCAATAAGTTGTTCTCAACATACAAATCATAGTGTACACACACGTATCATCATAATTATGCCAGATCTCACCAGGTTTACAATTATTCATGCATCTCAAAACACATGCAATTCTAAAATCTCAGCAAATGACTTACATCGCTCTACATCAACCATGGTTCAAATAGATTTTGAAACAGATATCAATTGATATTACCTTCTCTTTAAGCGAAATTTCATGAACGCAGTCAAGTATTGAACGATCACGGAATTCCTGATTGCTAGTGGAGGGCCAGTCCACCACAACCAGTAATCCACCAGCCCATTCCTTGCCACACCCCTAGACACTAAGTCATCAGGGTTACTATTATAAAACCAGCTAGCAGGAATAGTGAGCACCGGTAACTCTCTAAACCTGCTAGTAGTAAACGGTTCACATCTACTACACTCCTGACACCAGACGAGTGTGATCAAAGGGTCAAACAGTAAACACGGGGACATCCTATTTGTCATATTTTATATAAGGTATTAACATGATTAATGACCTAATTGACTAAACAGGTACCTGACAACTTTATAAATAAGTAGATATGTAGGATCCTGATTTCGTTTAGTTAAGGTGGCAGTTGTCCCCGGCTTCTCGGACGCGGGAGGCTGTAGACGACCGCCTCGTTCCCGTACCTTGGTGACGGGTGCACACAATTGCAACCCGTGCGGCTTTGGTACTTTTCCCGCACTTCAGGCGTTACACCCGGCGACTACGGACGTGCCGTAGGTCGCTCTCGCTAAGTCAAATAGGACGTGCCGTGCGCGGAGGTTGTGCTTTGTTGTTGCCAAATGTCAAACGAATAAACATGACAAGTGGAGAAAGAGTTTTATGATTTGTTTGGAACCGTCGACTCGACGGGGAAGGAAGTTTGAGTTGAAATGGTGAAGATTGGGCAGTTTCCCTCGTCCGCCATTGCGACCCCACACTAGAGACTCCAACGGTCACTTACAGGTGCTTTTGGCGCGAGGGGCTCAGCCATCTCCCCATACTGGTGACCCCTGACGACTGATCGTCTACGCAACAGTGTTTTCACCTAGACGCCAGTTGAAAACCACTGTTTTCAAGGATAGTTTTGATTAAATTTTAAGGGATTTTTTGAAAAAAATCAATAGCATTTTTTTCATCAGGTACGTGAAAACTGTAGGTCATTCTTAATATGCCAGTTTAAAGTAGTCAGAAAGAGTTATCAGAGGAGAAGCACGTTTTTTTTACGTCGAAAACGGCGTAAATTTCTAATTTTTGGACAAAATCCCACGTGTTTGGCGCTTTTTTAAGATGGCGACCATGTCGGTTTCTCTAGAAGAATCCTGAGAATTATTCTCATAGACTTAGTCTATCATTTGTTAAATGTAAGAGTTTGTTAAATGCCTTTATCCTATTAATGCCACTGTACGCGAATAGGAAGTGGGTATTTTCGGTAACTCATTTTTTATCGTTGATTACCATAATTGGGTGACTCGATTTTAAAGTCCATAGACGTAGCCTCGTCATTTTTCCGATTTTTCAGCAAAATCGACAGAAATTATAAATATCGCTTTGACTCGGGTAACCTTTAATAGGTTTAGGGCCAAAATAAAATTGTTCCCCTAAATGAATGTCAATAAACGGTCTTATTTGGTCTGTTTAAAATATTCCCAGGACCGTAGGTCAATATTTTGTACTATTATCATATGTTATTTCAGAGAATGCTGAATATTGTACATGTATTTGGTAGGTGTGCGCCATTTTGGACGCTGGTGTCCCTCACTTAGCTGATCGCCCGCCGTGGGCAAACACGTGTTCCGCCACAACCGGCATGCATTTGGACAGTGAACCTGTGTCGCCATATCACATTAGCATAAATTAGGCCGCCATTTTGATTTGGTGTTCGTGTTCAAAATTTTACACGGACTGGTTGTAATAATTTTTTTTAAATTGTTTATAAATTTTCTTTTTCAAAACGATTGAAGGAGAGGAAATATAAATATAAATAAGTCGTTTCGAAAACGAAATTGTAACACTAATTGTGTGAGATTTTTTGTTCACTTTAAAACGCCCTTCGGTGTTTGTAATCGTTCTAGCCTATTTAGCGCCTTATTTGGGCACGCAGTAGGTAATGAATATGCTAATGTGAGGCGAGACGGGGATGCTGACCATATACTATGTACACACCGTTCCACGCATGCCGTCACAGACAGTAAGCCACATGCTGTCTGCCGCACAGGTTGGAAGCACCAACAATACATCATACACACACCCACCACAGACGAAATAAACACAACCGCTACGACGACAGTCGGTTTATACGTCAATCAATGAATCGAAGCGAGCGATTGATTCGGACGTTTATAAGAATGACTCAGTGATTATTATACGTACCATTATAGAAAAAAAAACGTGGAATGTTCATCACAGACATCATTTTTCAGCGAAATGATATACTATATCATTAATCAGCATAGACTACTGTCAGTCACGTTTTAAATATTTTTCTAAAATCATAAATGTAACTGTTTCTCTTCACAGTCACATTTAGTCTATCAGTTTGAGAACGAAATTTTCTCACGATAGTTTATTTCTGAAGTTTAATTTTTTTATAAATACAGAAATATTCGATTTGACAGTTGCGCTATTGCGAAACATTGCAAATACTTGAATGTGTTTTTCGACTTGCGTAAATTTTTTTTTTTTTTCACCCAGGTCGATTTACAAAATACTATTATCCTAGCTTAGCATAGCATGTCATAATCGTATCTGGCATATTCTTTTTATGTACAATTTCGACCTACGGTTTTCACTATACCATTATGCATGTGTGTGAATAAGTGAAAACGTGTTATGTCAAATATAGACCTTCAGTTTTCACTACAATCAATATATACCTTTGTGAATTAGTGCACAGCATTTAGGTGCAATCTCAGCGACGCATTTTCAACTAATCTGCAACCCCTGTTTCTCGCAACATGCGACATAGCATGAACATTTTCTACAGTCTACATTTCTAAGATTCAGCATATCACAGACATTTTCATCTGATTAAGACGGCAACGCACAACCTATCCGCGCACGGCGCGTCAAAATAGTTGGCATGTGTTAATACGACATGCCATTTTAAACACATTTGAGATAGACACAGAGCCAATAGGCCAGCTATCTCAAATGCTTCACTAGTTAGATAATTTAAAAACACTACTTCATAATGTCGAAGCAATACGACAGTGAAGGCTTCATGTCAACGCCCCTAGAAGGTGCGGGTGCTAGACCTAAAGATGAATATCATCAAGACAGTGAGGACAATGAGGTTCGATTCCGAGAGGCAGATAAAGAATATCAACGCCTCAAAGCTGATTTCGCTCGAATCGCCCGAGCTAAACGTATGAGTTCTCACTCTAGGAGTGATTCCACAAGGAGTACTTCACCGCTCGGTAGGCAGTCGCAGAGACGTGCTACGAACTTACCCAAGTTCAGAATCGCTACTTTCCACGCTTTGGATGTTGAACTCTGGTTCAACCAAATAGAGACTCAGTTTGCTCTTCACCAGATCAACGATGATGATGAGAGGTACAGCTTAACCTGCGCTGCACTTTCGGGCGAGGTCGCATCGGATGTGAGGGACGTGCTACTTCAGCCTTTCAGGTCTAATAAATACGAAAGCCTGAAAGCGATCTTGATAGAGAGACGAGGTTTGACCACACCCGAAAGGGTTAACAAAGTGATCTCTGGTGAAAGGATCGGTACTGACATTCCCTCGCGTTTCCTGCGGCGTCTGCAGAAGACTGCAGGTTTCGGCACCAAAGCTGTGGTGGGGAGAGCAGTAATTCGTCAAGCATTCATCCGCCAGATGCCCGCTTCCATCAGAGCCCATTTGGCGACTCAACCCGACAGTGCCACCCTCGAAAGTTTGGCCGTTTTGGCCGACCGGGCACTGGCAGCCGAAGAGGACGTCGAAGAGAGTAAGCCGGGAGTCGCAGAGATTAAGGTAGAAGAAACCACCAAACTAGTTGGTTTGTTGGAGGATTTGTCTAGGCGAACTAAAAAACTTGAAACCGTGACTACATCAGAGAGGAAAAGAAATAAAGGACGTGGACGAGTAAATAATAACTATGCTCCTGCGCCTGCATTTGCTCCTAATGTTCAGGCCTCAGGTTTTGTTAGCAACAAACCTAGTCATTATAGAAATGAACAGAATAATGCTCGACCTTTCGTTCCCCCGACGAATTTGCAACCACTTGCTTGACCTTTCGTCCCGCCGCCGAACCCACAGCGAAATGACGCCGCTAAAACATTAGATTCGGCTAATGCACCTGTCTGCTATTTTCACCAGACTTTCGGTGATAAGGCACGCACGTGCAGGAGCCCTTGCGCTTTTTCTTTAAACTGCTAAGCCAGAGCAAGGTAGCGACTCTTGCATCTGGCGGTATAACTGAGACGCGACATGACTCCGCGGACGCCAGTTCTCCAAAGTTATCTCACTCTAAGTTATTATATGTCGCAGATAAAGGACATAAATGCAGATATTTGATTGACACGGGCGCAGCTGTCGGTGTTTTGCCGAAATCTTGCGCTAACAGGATTTCGGACACTGACAGCCTCCCCCTGGTGGCAGCTAATAACAGTACTATACATACTTACGGCAACTGTAAACGCGTCGTCGATGTCGGCTTAAAGCGCCAATATCCGTGGACGTTTATAGTGGCAGATGTGCAGCAACCTGTACTCAGGGCTGATTTTTTAATCCACTATAATTTGCTCGTAGACTTGAGAAGCCGATGTCTCCGGGACATGCGTACAGGTCTAGCTATTGCCGCTTCACTGTCATCGCTTAAACCACTGTCATTGAACAGAGTAGACACTGTTCAGAACGAGTACACAAAACTCCTCGGCCAGTTCCCGGAACTGACACGCCCTACGACAAAGGGTGAGACCGCTAAACACGGTATAACACATAAGATAGTGACTAAAGGACACCCGGTGTTTGCACGACCACGACGTTTAGCACCCGATAAGCTGGTTACCGCAAAACGCGAGTTTGATGAAATGATAAAACTAGGGGTCATTGAACCCAGCGACAGCGAGTGGTCCTCAGCGCTTCACATGGTGCCAAAGAAAAACGGCGATTGGAGACCATGCGGGGACTACCGTAGTTTGAATGCACAGACCGTACCAGACCGTTATCCGATTCCTCATATACAAGATTTCACGCAGCGTTTAGCCAGATCGAAAAAATTTTCGAAGATCGACTTGGTCAGAGCTTATTACCAAATTCCGGTGGAACCGTCAGACGTACACAAGACTGCCATTACTACACCTTTTGGCTTATTTAATTTCACTAGAACACCGTTTGGTCTAAGAAATTCCGGTCAAACGTTTCAGCGCTTTATAGACCACGTTACACGCTGACTTGATTTCGTTTTTGTTTATTCGGATGACTTACTGGTAACCAGCCCAGATCATAAAACGCATAAGAAACATCTACGAATTCTTTTTGCTCGACTATCTGAATACGGAATTATCATTGGTCCTGAAAAATGTCAGTTGGGTACAACTGAATTAGGTTTTCTAGGTCACCACGTTTGCGCCGAAGGAATTTCGCCGTTACCCAGCGCCGTTGACGCGATTGTTAATTTCGTTAAGCCCGAAAAGCAACGAGCACTGCGTAGATATCTGGGAATGGTGAATTACTACCACCGTTTCATACCGCATTGCGCTGCGAAGTTGACACCACTCAATATTCTACTGACAGCTGCCAACGAGGGACATACCAGACTGTCACCAAAGTCAAATTTCGATTTGAAGTGGAATAAAAATGCAGAGTCAGCATTTTCTGAGTCAAAACAAATTTTGGCAAACGCTACGCTTCTGGTGCACCCAGATTCTACAGCTCAGATTAACATCACGTGCGACGCTAGTGATGTCGCCGTCGGTGGCGTTTTGCAGCAATTTTTAAACGGTATGTGGCAGCCATTTTCGTTTTTCAGCAAGAAGCTGAACCCAGCAGAGACACGCTACAGCGCGTTCGATCGTGAGCTTTTGGCAGTATACGCCACAATTAAACATTTCAGACACAATTTAGAAGGACGAAATATCTTCGTTAATACTGATCACAAACCGTTGACATTCGTAATGTCATCCGTGACTGAGCGCGCGTCCCTACGACAAACACGTCATTTAGCTTTCATCGCTGAATTAACCACCGATATTGGATATGTAAAAGGAGAGACAAATTTCGTCGCTGATGCGCTGTCACGATAACAGTGTCCGCGATACATGATGGACCAGCGATAGACTATAAAGAGTTAAGTCTCGACTAAGCTGATGACGCGGAATTCACGCGTTTGAGACACTCGACTACATCCACTATGAAGTTCAAACTATTAAAATCGTTCGATAATCAATTGATCTGGTGTGATGTGTCCACGGGACACAACCGGCCGTACCTTACCGCGAAATTTCGCCGAAAAGTTTTTTCAAACTTACACGGTTTAGGCCACCCATCGCATAGAGCTACCAAACCTTTGATTAATACCCGATTTGTACGGCACGGCATGAATATAGATATTGCTAGATGGTGTCGTACCTGTAAGGGTTGCCAGACTGCTAAAGTTTCACGTCACAACACCCCAGTTTTCGGAAAGTTCACTGAACCTACCGAGCGATTCGATCATGTCCACATAGATATAGTCGGACCTTTACCTTATGCTGATGGCCTTAGATATCTACTGACTTGCGTCGACCGTTTTACACGTTGGCCCGAAGCTATACCTATGGTAGATATTAGAGCCGAAACGGTCGCCGATGCCTTCTTCAGCGGGTGGATAGAACGTTACGGTACTCCTGCCACTATCACCACTGATAGGGGCGCTCAATTCGAGTCCAAATTGTGGGATAGTTTGTGTAATCAATTCGGGATTATTCGGAATCGTACCACGAGTTATCACCCCCAGTCGAATGGCATGGTCGAACGTTTCCACCGTCAATTGAAAGCCGCCATTATGGCGCACGAGTCACCGAACCCGTGGACTATCACGTTACCCGCTGTGCTTTTAGGAGTTCGTTCTGCAGTTAAAGAGAGACTAGGCAGGTCGGCTGCCGAGATGATTTACGGGACAACCCTTAGACTCCCAGGAGAGTTTACTAAACAGTACACCGTCGACGCTAACACTGATTGGGAGAATTATTCAGACAAGCTACGCGTGGCCATGTAGCGTCTCCGTCTATGTCCGCCACGTGACACACAACAACACAACATTTTCCAATTCAAGGAAATAACTACATGTACTCATGTATTCTTGCGCTGAATCGCAATTGCGCCGCCTCTGACCGCCCCTTACGACGGACCATATAAGGTCGTCGCGAGGAGTGGCAGAGTAATGAGAATCCTAGTTAAAGGCAAGGTTGAGACGGTCTCTTTAGATCACGTTAAACCCGCACATCTCGAGTGTGAGCCTAGGACAGGTACGACAATACAGCGTAAAACGCCAAACAAACCACAGAGATCGACGGCTACCAGGATATCTAGCAGGAATCCACAGGGTCCACCTAGAACTGGTAGTGCGGACACTCCGACGTCCAACGGGACGAGTGTTAAAACGAAAAAGTCGACGGCAGTCAGAAGCAGTCAAAAATCGGCCACAGTCCCCAAGCAACTAGATGTTAAAGTCAACTCGTCTAACAGAGACAATACTTATGTAGCGCCGCATTCGCGAGCCCCCGCCGTATCCCGCGCTAACGGGAACGGCGGTGGTTTACGAACGTATTTCCGCATACCTTTACATCTACGGGGTGAAACCCCGGGTGCTGCTGACGCCGTAGTCGACTCGACCAAAAGCAACCGTGCGAATATCGCTAATCGCGAAAAAATTTCGAACGACCAAACAGTGCGAAAAAGTAGAGTCGGACGAATAATCCAGACTCCTGCCCGGTTCGTGCAGATGGTTCACGCCATAGTTGCGCCTAACGACATCTATGGCGGGCCCAACCGCATGCATCATATTACCAATGTTTTTAAATTGTAAATGAATATGCCAGGCCTGGCAGCATTGTGTACAGATATATAAATGTTAATTTTAGCAAGTTAATTGCTAAAATACAAATATAAATTAATGTTAAATAAATGAATGGGTTGATCGCAGCTTGCAGCATATGAATACATACATAAAGAACAGTTGGTGTTAAGAGGATGGGACAATTCATGTATAATGCTGCGATTTCAACCACCCACGCTGTAACCACACTCGCTATATTTTTTAAACTATGCTTAGTTATAAGAGGTTACATATTTTTACAACCCCGCTACTTGCACGAAGCAGTCTCCTACACGTCAGTTGGGTCCTACGTTATCACTCACCCGGGGGTAATGTAGGATCCTGACTTCGTTTAGTTAAGGTGGCAGTTATCCCCGGCTTCTCGGACGCGGGAGGCTGTGGACGACCGCCTCGTTTCCGTACCTTGGTGACGGGTGCACACAATTGCAACCCGTGCGGCTTTGGTACTTTTCCCGCACTTCAGGCGTTACACTCGGCGACTACGGACGTGCCGTAGGTCGCTCTCGCTAAGTCAAATAGGGCGTGCCGTGCGCGGAGGTTGTGCTTTGTTGTTGCCAAATGTCAAACGAATAAACATGACAAGTGGAGAAAGAGTTTTGTGATTTGTTTGGACCCGTCGACTCGACGGGGAAGGAAGTTTGAGTTGAAATGGTGAAGATTGGGCAGTTTCCCTCGTCCGCCATTGCGACCCCACACTAGAGACTCCAACGGTCACTTACAGGTGCTTTCGGCGCGAGGGGCTCAGCCATCTCCCCATAGATACACCTCACAAGTGTTATCTAACTCCACAATACACGACAACACCATACCTTTGTCAAGTAACATGCTTGTAACTTGATTATTTCACTGGTCTAAGACCAGGCAACTATACACCAATAGATATACCTAGTAGTAAGATATTTCTGATACACATTTAGAGTTGTACCATAGATTAACCACATATAGATGCGTCATAAACCACTGACCAATGGGCGATTCTGTCACACGGCGCACCGCAGCGCCCCCTGAGTTTAAATTGGGTCATTTCTGCTGAATTAATATGGCGCGCATAGCCATACTGCATGTACTGCCCAGGCATCTATAGCCTTTGTCACTGAACTATCCTGTAGATTCTATTATTGAAGGTTTATTGGAATGTACTCATAGTTAGTAACGCCCACAGTCGCCAGGTGGATCCCGATAATTACGTCATCGATTTTCGTGCAAGAAAATGGCGGGAAATTGTAGTCAACGTAAATAATCAATATTTTTATATTTGTATATAGATCAAAACACACACTAATTGTATATTTTATTCTTTATGAGTGTTTGAGGGGGGTTTATTACGAACCGGAAATGATGTACGAAGTTTGGATTTGATTTTGCTGGAAACTCGAATTTCAACAATAAAGGTATTTATATTTGTTTATTATCATTTTTTTATTAAAACTGCGGCCCAGATTCCGTTTTATTAGTATACGATTAGTACACAACTATATTCAGAACCTTTTTTTACACATTTTATATAGTTTGGGGATGGGGCATTCGAATGATTCGCATAACCGATCGCGTTTTCTCTGATATTCACATATTATCGCTCACACGTCGTGTCAAAATTTTCAATAAGTCACGGCTCAACTCAAAAGTCTAGGCCTACGCCGTCTACGGCTATATACTAGGCATCGTCTCTGAGTGACTAACGTTAGTTAGTCTAGACTAAAGTTGAAAGGCTAGGCCTAGGCTAGGGCCTAGAGCGTAGCCGTATGACAGGCCGTGCGTGGGGGGGGGGGGGGGGTAACTGATACAGTCTTTTTGACTTGAAAGTTTGACCGATTTCGTTTGTTTGTGCTAGCAAGCCCTGGGGGTCGGCTATGTACCCAGCTGGGCCTTCCGAGAGCTGTACTGTGATCATTAGGCTATATGATATCAACATAATTCAAATGTCTTGACTTCAACAAGTTGAGCTCTGGCCTCTCAGCAAACACGGGGCATTCACCCAATGCTGTTTCAATGTTGGCCCACCGTCTCGACGCTGGCCCAACATTGAAACAGCAATGAATGAGTCCCCCTTGTTTGCTGGGCTGGGCTGGGCCTATAGATCTAACATAGGCTATAGTCTACCAGAATGTTATGGGAATATTTTCAATAACGTTATCGAACTTGCTTATTTTTCTTGAGAAAAACATACGGGTGCCGGAGGCTATGCCCAAATTTACAGCTGTCCTGTTATCTTCTACATATCTATCTGACGTCTAGACGCGTTTGTTTTGAGAATATTTTCAATAGTGAACTTGTTAATATTTCTTTAAATATATATACGTGTGCCGGAGTCTATGACCAAATTTACAGCTGTCCTGGTTCATTGATTTATTGATTGTCCGACTTGGGCTCTAGGCCTACCTGCCTGGTTTGGGAATATTTTCAATATTGAACTTGCTTATTTTTCTTGAGAAAAACATACAGGCGCCGGAGGCTATGCCCAAATTTACAGCTGTCCTGTTATCTTCTACATATCTATCTGACGTCTAGACGCGTTTGTTTTGAGAATATTTTCAATAGTGCACTTGTTAATATTTCTTTAAATATATATATACGTGTGCCGGAGGCTATGACCAAATTTACAGCTGTCCTGGTTCATTGACTCAATGAAATGTCCGACTTGAGCTCTAGGCCTACCTGCATGGTTTGGGAATATTTTCAATATTGAACTTGCTTATTTTTCTTGAGAAAAACATACAGGCGCCGGAGGCTATGCCCAAATTTGCAGCTGTATCTTCCACATATCTGATGTCTAGGCACGTTTGTTTTGAGAATATTTTCAGTAGTGAGCTTGTTAATATTTCTTTAAATATATATACGTGTGCCAGACGCTATGACCAAATTGACAGCTGTCCTGTTATCTTCCACATCTATCTGACATCTAGACACGTTTGTTTTGAGAATATTTTAAATAGTGCACTTGTAAATATTTCTTTAAATATATATATACGTGTGCCGGAGGCTATGACCAAATTTACAGCTGTCCTGTTATCTTCCACATATCCGACGTCTAGACGCGTTTGTTTTGAGAATATTTTTAATAGTGAACTTGTTAATATTTCTTTAAATATATATACGTGTGCCGGAGGCTATGACCAAATTTACAGCTGTCCTGGTTCATTGACTTATTGAATGTCCGACTTGAGCTCTAGGCCTACCTGCATGGTTTGGGAATATTTTCAATATTGAACTTGCTTATTTTTCTTGAAAAAAACATACGGGCGCCGGAGGCTATGCCCAAATTTGCAGCTGTCCTGTTATCTTCCACATATCTATCTGACGTCTTTATGAGATGGTTGTGACCTAAGTTATATCTGATTGTTGATTTTGAAGATACTTTCAATATTAAACTTGCTAATTTACCTTGAAAAAAATATATATTCCAGGGGCTATGGCCAAATTTGCAGCCTTTCAATCAGATGCCATCAGGGTAATCGGGGTCAGTGAATCCTAAAATATGCCAGCTCTTATGAAATTCTACCAGCCCAATAACATGTTGTGAAATTGGTGTTCACTGTCCAGAGAACAGTGCATGTACCCCTCTTGCACTAATCTATCTACCCTAGCCTAGCATAAGTCATTGTCATACATGTGGATCTACAACTCTTTTTTTTTAATTATTTTACATGCATCTGAAACACTGAATAAAATAACAGTTTTCGCTGAGTTAATTTAAATATGTAGACCTACACGGGAGGCTAAGCCCAATTTAACAGCCGTCCTAGTTTCCTTCTTTTTTTAACGAGATGCGCATGACCCGAGCTCTGTCTGATTTTTGCTTTTATAACTAAGTAATTCTAATTTTAAAACCTTATTTTGTATCATATTTTTATATTTGTTTGATTGATTGGTGAATGAGATTGTTTTTCTAAAATTAATGAATAGTGTATACTACAAGGCTGTTTAATGAATTTAATCCTATCTGTTTTACAATATTGCAGAGGTGTGACATATGGCGGACATGGCAGCATCTACACCAGGACCAACACCTGTTCCTCTGGGGCCTTACTGCACTGCTGCTGGCTTGAATGAAGACAATGTGTCACAAGCCCTGCCCTCTATACAGCCAGCTGTCCTGAATTATGGAGTTGTTTGTGAATTGTTCCAATTTATAAGGAGGAAACATTACCCCTGGCAACTCGTCACAGACCACCTTTGTCAGATTTATCAGTGTGACCCCTTGCCTGCAGACACAGTGAGAGCTACCTTTGATCGAGCCTTCAAAAAACGTAAAGCATTAGTGACCGCTGCACGCAGGAGCAAATTTAGACGCACAGCCAACTAACACATTTCTAGAGTCCTTGTACTGTGTACCAGGTAAACTATTATGATAAGTTTATTAGCCCACGTAGATGCCAAAAAGGGCATACCTTTTACTCAGCTCTATGCATTAACTCCTTCAAATGTGTTTTAATGCCTCAGGAATATAAAATTAAAACAATAGGTTGACAGCAACATAAAATTTATTCCATGACATGTATTTAAATAAATCTATTATTTAAGTGTCGGATTATTTTTTATTTAAATTGTATTTATTCACTGAAAAGATATTTATTAGCATAGCTAATTTTTTGTGATCCTCCAATTTTGAATGTTGTCTTAATAAAAATACTATCACATACACATATATTTTTGTACAATTTTTTTTCAGTTCCACATCCAAGAAAAAAAAAGTGAACCACCAGCCTGAGAAAAACCCAGCAGAGAAGTTCAACACATTTTGGGAGGAAGTTGGGCAGTCTGCCAATGCATGTTTTGATACTGAATGCGAAGATACAGTTCAATTATTGTGCCAGCTAAAAGCTGAAAATAACAAGTTAAAGGTTGAAAATGCAAAGCTGAGAGCTGAAAACCATACATTGAAAATTACTTTGCAAAAGCATACCAGCCACAATTTGAGCAGAAAACTAAAGAGAAAAGACCATTCCACAAATTTCTGGAAAGAAAAGTACAGAAAAATAAAAAAAGACAGCACGTCGAGAAACATTTTATCTCTCAGAAAGACAATTAAAGATCTGAAAACTAACAACAAGTCACTCAAAAGAAAAACAACAGCTGCAAAGAGAAAAAAAGTACAACTGAAAAGTTCAACTCTTTTGCAAAAATAGACCAGGAACCTCATTGAACAAGTCAATTTGAAGGGAAAAGATATATCATATCTGGAGGACACCATCTCGGCCATGGAATTAGAAATGGATGATGACGAAGTGCCAGTTAAAAGAGATCAACGCCGTGGTCAGCCTTTTGCTCCGGCAATCAGGGAAGCCTCTTACAAGCTTCAAAGTTTAGGTGAGATGTCAATGCTGTTATTGCTCTTGTTATCTAGATTATCTTGTTAATTAATAATTTTCATGCAAATGTATTTTGCAAAGATTAATTGTGTAATTTGACTTCAATGACCATAGAAACAGGCATTATTAAAAAAAGAATGTTCAATACTTGTGTAATCTGACAAGATTTTGTATAACTTCTTTGAGCATGCTATCCTTAATGCTGATAAATTGTTTGTTACTGTAGCTCTGTCATTTGCAGCATTCAAATAAACATTGATTCCTAGGGGTTGACACTAACTATTACGGGGCCTACCCCGATGGCTCATTCGTATCGACTGGGGCTTGTAACCTGCAGCACAGGTGGGACCACCCGCATAAAATGTTAAACTAAGTATACAATAAAGGTATGTAACCATATCACACACAGATAAATTATCCATTTTTCAGATAACTTCTGTGAGGTGACAAATATAAATATAACAAACTCATCCCTTTACGGGTGAGTTGTCTATTTTAAGTTCTGATTAATATACATGTGTGATATCGCTTACATAATCATACCTTTATTAATGTACACTCAAATACAGTTTATGCGAGTGGTGCCACCTGTGCCAGGTTCGAATCCCGGTCTGGCCAATATATTTGTCATCATGGTTGTGCATATGCAGTGCTCCAAACTGTTCAAAGGCATGGAGCGTACAATACTGCCCATGGTACTGTGCACTATAAAGAACCCTTGAAGTCATTCGAAATAAGAGTAGGGCATAGTCCTGGCTTTGGGCTTCTTTCTGTCGCGATATTGCCTCAATGTGCAGAAAGCGCCATAAAGCAATATTTGTTAACTAACTATTACGGGGAAGTAGCCTGAAGGGCCAGTGACATAAAACAATTACTGGCCCTCAGTCTTATCCTAAACATGTTCTAGTACTTTTAAGGTTCTGGAAAGCCACATTTTTATTTTTCCATTGGCCCCACAGGCATCAGTCCAACAGCCCAGCTTATTTTTTCACTATTGCCCTGATATATTAAGGATGACTTTATATTTTTTATGAAGGTGTAGCAGAACACAATGTGTCTGAGGCGATCGGGGCGGTATGCGAGAAGGTAGCTGGGAAGCAGTTGACTGATCCACTCCCCAGCAGATCCACCCAGGGCAGATTCTCTGACGAGATGAAGGTGAATATCTAAATATTGCTTTACGTTGCTTTCTGTACAATCATGGCAATATTAAGACAGAAGAGACAGAAGGAACTCCAAAATCAGAACTGAGCACTATCGAATTATCTTATCAAATAAATTCAAGGGTTCTTTATAGAGTACAGTACTACAGACAACAAATAAAGGTGAGACTTACCTCTGGGAAAATGGGAATATTTTTTTTGTTTTTTCCTAAATTATAAACAATATAATGTGAAAAAGCCATATTTTATTTTTTCACATGCTTTTATACTACTACAGTACCATACACAATAACTTTTACACAACACAGTACATTGGTAAATAATTTATTTTAATTATTACAGCAACATTTGTTGTATTATACTGTACATGAAGGATTCCATTGTTCAAACTCATATGAAAACAAAATTAATAAAATGAGAAGTGCATTGAACATATTATTGCACTTTACTTTAGCCTGGGTTATTTGTCTAATGCAATAATGCATTAAGACCGACTCACTTGGCGACCGACTCACTTGGCTCCACTTTCCTAAGTCATATTTGTCGACAAGCATATTTATTTAATACGTTAATTTACAAAGTGATACAAAGCTAAAATCATTGTCTGCTCAGACATCTTTCAGGAGTGATTGACAGCTCGCCTGGCTGTCAGCAGTGATATTTAATTTACGCCAAATTTTATGGGTGAAATGTTTCAAGGCAAGGAGATATTGTTGGGCCAGGACGGGGTCTGGGGTCCTCTCAAATGCAATTTGTTGGAATTTGGTGATATTTTTCTTCGTCCAGGCTAAAAATAGGCCGTCCAAAAGTTAGCTGTACGGGTCTCTGGCTAAGTCCTTGTTTCAAGGACCACCATGTATTTATTAGTTAAATCATTTTTTGTTAATAGCAAATCCCCCCATAAGTATTGCTGTGCACTGCCAAGCTCTAAAATTGTAAGTTCTCCACCTCTACATCCCACCAGTTTTTTCAGAATATTTAGGAGCTATTCATGTCTCCTTATTATTTACTCCAGACAACATCTATAAAAATATATACCGGGTATGTAACATTTTTTTTTACAGGTATTGGCAAGAAAACACCTAAGGGAAGAAATAAGGGGGCATCATAATCTGACACTGAAATATGATGGCACCACAAAAAAGGGGAGACATTTTACAGAAGTTGAACTAGCTACAGATAATACTACATATTATTAATATCAATTTGCTTTTCAATTTATCTGCCATTTTGTCATAACTGTCACTATATCATTTATTAACCTCCAAATGACCTTTTAACCCTATTGGGCACCCGAAATTACATCTGAGGGTTTTTAAAAGTGTTCAGATATACTGAATAGATGTGAGAGTTTTGCTTTGTGTGATATTTCTTGCAAATAGGCAGGTAATAAGTATAGAAAACCTTGTTAAAACATGGTCTAATGAATTTTTTTGTGTTTGGGGTGAATATGGTTACCATAGCAACCATCTGAAATGATGTTAGTCACTGTATAATGACACCCTGGGGTATTTACCCTTGCTATTTGGATAAATTTTGGAAAGCTTACAATTTATATGAGGGGAAATAAGATTATTAATATCAATTTGCTTTTCAATTTATCTGCCATTTTGTCATAACTGTCACTATATCATTTATTAACCTCCAAATGACCTTTTAACCCTATTGGGCACCCTAAATTACATCTGAGGGTTTTTAAAAGTGTTCAGATATACTGAACAGATGTGAGAGTTTTGCTTTGTGTGATATTTCTTGCAAATAGACAAGTAATAAGTATAGAAAACCTTGGTAAAACAAGGTCTAATGATCTTTTCTGTGTTTGGGGTGAATATGGTTACCATAGCAACCATCTGAAATGATGTTAGTCACTGTATAATGACTCCCTGGGGTATTTACCCTTGCTATTTGGATAAATTTTAGAAAGCTTGAAATTCATATGAGGGGAAATAAGATTAATAATATCAGTTTGCTTTTCAATTTATCCACCATTTTGTCATAACTGTCACTATATCATTTATTAACCTCCAAATGACCTTTTAACCCTATTGTGCACCCTAAATTACATCTGAGGGTTTTTTAAAAGTGTTCAGATATACTGAACAGATGTGAGAGTTTTGCTTTGTGTGATATTTCTTGCAAATAGGCAAGTAATAAGTATAGAAAACCTTGTTAAAACATCGTCTATTGATCTTTTCTGTGTTTGGGGTGAATAAGGTTACCATAGCAACCATCTGAAATGATGCTAGTCACTGTATAATGACTCCCTGGGGTATTTACCCTTGCTATTTGGATAAATTTTAGAGGGCTTGAAATTTATATGAGGGGAAATAAGAATATTAATATCAGTTTGCTTTTAAATTTATCTGCCATTTTGTCATAACTGTCACTATATGTATTAACCTCCAAATGACCTTTTAACCCTATTGTGCACCCTAAATTACATCTGGGGGTTTTTAAAAGTGTTCAGATATACTTAACAGACGTGAGAGTTTTGCTTTGTGTGATATTTCTTGAAAATAGGCAAGTAATAAGTATAGAAAACCTTGTTAAAACATGGTCTAATGAAATTTTTTGTGTTTGGGGTGAATATGGTTACCATAGCAACCATCTGAAATGATGTTAGTCACTGTATAATGACACCCTGGGGTATTTACCCTTGCTATTTGGATAAATTTTGGAAAGCTTAAAATTTATATCAGGGAGAATAAGATTATCATTATCAGTTTGTTTTTCCATTTATCTGCCATTTTGTCATAACTGTCACTTTATCATTTCATAACCTCCAAATGACCTTTTAACCCTATTGTGCACCCTAAATTACATCTGAGGGTTTTTAAAAGTTTTCAGATATACTGAACAGATGTGAGAGTTTTGCTTTGTGAGATATGTTTTGCAAATAGGCAAGTCATAAGTATAGAAAACCTTGTTAAAACATGGTCTAATGACATTTTCTGTGTTTGGGGTGAATATGGTTACCATAGCAACCATCTGAAATGATGTTAGTCATTGTATAATGACTCCCTGGGTTATTTGCCCTTGCTACTTGGATAAATTTTGGAAAGCTTATAATTTATATGAGCAAAAATGAGATTATTAATATCAGTTTGCTTGTCAATTTATCCGCCATTTTGTCATAACTCTCGCTATATCATTTAATAACCTCCAAATGACCTTTTAACCCTATTGTGAACCCTAAATTACATCGAGGGTTTTCAAAATTGTTTACATATACTGAACAGACTTGAGGGTTTTGCTTTGTGTGATATTTCTTGCTAATAGGCAAGTGATATTTATAGAAAACCTTGTTAAAACATCGTTTAATGACATTTTTCTGTGTTTTGGGTGAATATAGTTGCCATAGCAACCATCTGAAATGATGCTATGCACTGCATAATGACTCTTTGGGTATTTACCGTTACTATTTGGTTAAATTTTAGATAATTCAATATCCATATTATCAGGTAAAATATATTATAATTAGAACTATTTTTAAAATTTATTCCCTGTTTTGTAACAGTTATGTGCGATGTAATTTGTTAACTGTCAAATGTCAATACGACCTTTTGACCTATGTTACCCCATGCATTGCACCTAGGCCCTATATAGATCTGTTCTGTAGGCTTATTCTGAAAAAATTCTACAAAATATGTGTATGGCTACTGAATGAAAATGGTATGAAGTACTTCAATAAACTTGATTTAGCTTCTTTTTGTTGTATTGTTTTTGTATTTGGGGTGAAATATCGTCATGACAACCATCCAATTTAAATTATTGGTTTTAAATTAATGCTGAATAAGCATATCTATGTATCTATTTTAGTTCAAGGGCTTACAGATTTATGAATTTGAAAAATATTTTGAGATGTAATGCTCTTTTTCAATGTTTTCAGAACTATTCATTCTCAGTTCTAGAGTAGTAAGTGATACACATAGGATAAAACGGTTGCCATGGCAACAGAGGGTGAATAGGTATATAAATGGGTACACAAAATTTGAATCGGCAAAGAATGTTTTGTATCTAAGTGGTATGAATTATATTACAAGGTATGCTTTTATGCAACAACAAGGGTAATGATGATCATTGCATTTGTGTTGACATGTGTTTGTAAACCACTAATTCAGTGAAAAACAGCAATATTAGCAATGGGGAAAACAGCCAATATTTGTACATGATATATAGTGCAAGTATGAAATTGCACTAAAAATGCTATAACTTCGGTTCTAGACGTCCCAGACACAAAATTCAAAAAACGTTTTTCTTCTCTTATGCTCCTCTATAATGAGGGTTAGGTTTTATAGCTATCCCGTTACTTTGATTTTTTCATGAACATAGCTATCATAGTTTATGACACCTACATGACCTATGGATAGACTAGCTAATCTTAAAAACAATTATATTTTGTAGATCAAGTATAAATAAGCCTCCAACACACCCAGACTACACTTGCCTTCTCTTCTTGAAGCTGAGCCTTCACTTGTGCCAGGGTGTGCCTGGGCGGTAGTATATTCAATGTCAATGACAATAAACTCTCACTGACGTTAGAGTATTAGTATTAGAGACATAGTCCTAAACATAATCAAGATCTAGACTTCACAAGTCATGTTTGTAGGCCTATAATTAGAACTAATTGTTTTCAGCAAGAAGTCACGACTTTTCGTCTAGGCCTAGATTAGTAGGCCCAAACCTCAGATTTGGTCATTGTTAAAAGCATGTGGCCTAGACTACAGTAGGCTACCGTACCAAGACATGCTAGATCTCTCCAGACTAGGCCTACTAGGCCTACTGTCCCAACAAGAATAAAAAACTAACCTCTTAGGCTAGACTAAAAACACACATAAACATGTCATGATAACGGGACATGCCACATGGGTGGGAGGTAATTAGGCTATTTCTAATTAAAATGTTTATTTATGTTGTAGCCTAGTAGGCCCCTATGAGTAGGTTATGTTACCTACCAGTAGCCTACATTGCTACAAGTAGATAACATTTAGACAGCCTACCCCAATATCATATATGTTCAATAAATAGGCCTAAGAAAGGTTAGGCCTAGACTAGAGCTCCTGCAGTTGATTGGAGAACAAAATATTACTTTGGTGGGAGGGGGAGGTACGTAGGCCTAGGCTATAGGCTAATCATGGAAATAGACTAGACTATTTATGAAGTATAAATTATTTATAGGCATTATTGTCTAGTAGGCCTAGGCCTAATAATTTTAGTCCCTTGAAATGCTAAAAATGAATGTTTGTTTAATTTGGTGTAGACCTAGACTATTTAAATTGACGAGGGGGGGTGGGGGTATAAAATACATGGTTTTCAATTGTTTTTTTTTCGCAGGCTGTATTTGGTGTAGACCTAGACTATTTAAATTGACGAGGGGGGGTGGGGGTATAAAATACATGGTTTTCAATTGTTTTTTTTTCGCAGGCTAATTTAGTTTTATACATATACATAGGCCTATAGCCTATATACACCCTATTTTAGGCCCTATAAGCCTAGGTCTTAACTAGCCTAAGCCACTTTTTTTATAAATTGCATGGCTCGCATGATTCAAGATTCAGAGCAGACGGTCAAAAAAATATAAATAAAAACTTGTTATTTGATTTGTAACGGAAAACTTACACAAAAAAAACAAAAAATTTTAAGTGTACACTTATTTCATCTAAAAAAATGCATAATTTATATTTTAATTTCAATTGATATCGATGAATAGCGGTAGACTAGTCTATAGTAAAATAAAAAAAAAGAGAAATTTATTATTTTTTTTTATTATTGATGTTCCATTAGGCCTATCGTGACTGGGTGATCTAGCAACAAATTCTCGCATTACTAGGTTACATTCTAATTAGACATGCAAATAGTTATGGCGCCATTATAGACAATTTTGATTACTTTATGTCATTTAAATGGTCTACACATAACATTGGAATGCAACCTTTTTGTTATAAAAAAAATGGAAAGGTAGACCCCCTATTACTACAGGGGCAATATTTTCGCCTAAATTTCATCAAAGAAAATCTTTAGACGTTTCGAGGCCCCTTATATATATCTGCTTTCAACATTTATGATTGATAATAAGGTAATAAAGTAGTGTTAAAGGCATGCTTTAAAAAAATAGCCCTGGGTCAAAACGCCCTTTTAGGCCTACATCCACCTATTATCAGTTCGCCGCCCTTGTATATTTACCAACTTTCTTGAGTGATCTTGCTCATCACATGTGAAGCTTGATACTTAAAATGACCCATATTATAGGCCTAGGCCTATAAGCTTATATATATTTTACCTTATGTGTATCATACTTGCCAACCGTCCCGAATTTGGCGGGACAGTCCCGATTTTTCACCATGTTTCCCGCATCCCGAATCACCCAGAAAATGTCCCGAATTTTAATACTTGTCCTTATTTTCACAAAAACTAAACTCTATTACTGTATCAAGTTGATTATTCTTGATTTTAGTACAGTGTAGTTATTTTTTCTCATGTTTTTATGCAGATTCTGATCATTTTTATGTAAATATTCTTGCTCTAAAAATGCATCCAGAGAAAATAAACAAAACAAATTCCAGGTGCATTCCACCGTTCCCCACCAGCCGCTCAGTTGGCCCGTGATTCACCTATGTGGTCTTGGGAAGTAGCTTTTCTGACCAGATGTCCCTCTTTCGATTTCTCAAATGTTGGCAAGTATGATGTGTATATTGATAGCTGATGATATAGGCTTAGGCTATTTAAAATTATCAAGGATAATAGGCCTAATGGCTTAGTGTTGTGATCCTGATAGGCATATCTATGTCAAAAAAACAATTCAGTCTTATCCTAGCTATATTCTTCAGTTTGCCGCCCTTGGCTTTTTGCCAAATTTCTGGATTCGTTATATGTTTCAAATTTTGGTAAGGCACCTAATTTCGATTCACCAAAATGTCAAATTTACACTCACACCTCCTCTTTTGGAACGCAATTGATCTGCTCATTCAAGGATAAACTTTCAAACTATATTAGGGCCTACTACCGTAAAAAATGCGTATATTAAAATGTAATAATGAGCCACATTGCCAATGATTTCAGGGCGGAATAACTTTTAAATTTTTAGTTTACTGTTAACTAGGCCTAGATTTTGATTTAAAAAAACTAATTATAATAAGATGAGATTTATAAGCTTAGGCTATGTAGGGCGTTTTAAAGTCACTGTCAATGCTTGGCTTGAAGTGGATCAGAGATCCAAGGGCGAGGTATCAGAATTCGAACCAGTGTATAGTGATGAGTGTTGTCACTGAAATGGGTTTTATTTCATCTTACAGTGAAGTTTCAAATAGCGGAATTTTCTATGGGGACATGCCATTTTTCACATTTCCATGATAGGCATATTGAGCTCTTATAAAACCATATAGATATTTTTTTCTTTTTTTTACAAATATTAGCATTATAAAGTAGGCCTAATAATGCTTAAACGTGAAGTTGAACCATTTATTTTAAATATTTTTACATTTAATTCAAAATTTGGACCTTTTAAGTCCTGGGGACACCAATTTTATGTAAAAATACCCACATTTTTTGTTTTACCCATATAAAAATGAGGACAGTCACATTTTGTTTTTCCTGGCAACATCCTTGCATTTCAATGTTAGATCCTTGAATCGTAGGCTATTCATTTTTATGTAGGCCGACAACGTTGAATGGATTAACTGGAACGCACCATTATATATATCGGGGGGGGGGGGGCATTAACCCTTTTAAGCCTGACTTTACAATGTCACTTTCATCCACTACAAGCCGCAAATTGCTGTCGCAATTCACGACTTGTAGTGGATGAAGATTATTTGAAGTGAGTGAAAAATTAAAGAAAATTGTCCTGTACTGGTAAACCAGTTTCATGGAAATTTTTATTCTAAAAGCCTTGCTTGTAGGAAAATGTAGTCTTTTTCAGGGATGTAAAATGATGCTTTAATGCATCGTGAGGACTTAAAGGGTTAAGAAATATGAAAACAAAGTTTGTTGCAACAAATATGGACAGAAAAAAAAGTTTGTTGGCGGAATTGATGAAAATTATGTTGACCAGAATAAACCAGCAAATTTTACCATGTATACAAAACAAGGAAGGCATCCGATCTGATCTGATATTTCCGTTCTTCAATGAACAAAAAAGAAGTTTGTCTAAATTTTACCTCTAGCCTTGGACATGCATGTCCAAAAAGAGAAGTACGAGAATTTTGTCTCTATGTCTCCCTTTACTGGTAGGTCTAAATGCGCAGCACAAAAAATAAAAAAAACTTTTGCAGTTCTAGTCTATGTTTAGGCCTACATCATATGGTCATATAAAGAAACCAAAATAAAATTAGGGCCTACCGATTTTTTTATTAGCTTAGCCAGATTGTGTCACTTTAATTATACTAATTCATGTAATTATGGGGCCTATTGATTCTAAACTAAATATCAGTGTTTGTATAAAAAATGTTATTTATGTTAATACGTGTAGGCCTACTATGCCTAGAGGATAGACTACTACAAAAAAGCTAGCAAAATGAGGCCTAGGGCTAGGCTATGCATATCATTATGGCTTATGCATATCATTAGTCTATTTTTCAGGTGGGCCCCTCCTACTAATAGACTATAGACTAGTCAAAAGATGGTGGGGGCGTGGCTTATCTTTGATCAATCCATCACACCCATAGTACAGTGATAACTATAGTCTATACTAGGCCTAGTAGACTACATGTGTCTCCCATATCCATGTAGCCTTGTAGTTGTAGGCCTAGATTTTTTTTCTGATAGACTAACCTTAGCCTATCAGTGTCTATAAGTTACTAATAATATATGGCTAACATATAGTCTGTTATAGTCTATGAACATGATAAATAGCTAGGCCTGCATAGCCTGAGCCAAGACTGCGAGGTGTCATCATCATGTGAGCTGCAAATAGAATTCAAATAGATTTTAGGCTAATCTAAAGGTTGGTGAAATTAGAGATTTTAATACCGTTCATAGTTACAGTAGGCCTACTAAATCATAATGTAGGCTAGATCTAGTAAGTAGTAGAGTAGAATAGAACTTAGAAGTCCCACTCCCAGCGCCAATCGCAATGACTGCTGAGTGATGATTTATAAGCCCAAGCCAGCTCGCGACGCCATGTTCAGATTGTCGCCACAATTTCTGACCCAATTTAAAATCAGATGGCGCTGCAGTCGCCGTGTGACAGGTTTTCAACATGGCGTGACATATCTATTATGGTTAATCTATGGTTGTACCAACTCAAACAGCAAATAAATCGCACCTGTATTAATGCAGATATAGCAGTATCCCATCTGATACATAACACACACAATTCTTGAATTATGATTTAACATACATTGTTAAAGGGACTAGTGAGTCCAAAGGATCAAATGCTTTAGTAATTATATACCAAATTGATATCTTAGCAAAAATAACCGAATCGATACATAGCAGTAGGCTACGTTATCAATATTACAGGTACTATCATTATCAGCATTATAAGAAATGCCTACGACCTTGACAAATTCACAAGCCAAAAAAGTGTAGCTTTATAACATGAAATAAAAATATTTCCGGTTAAAACTGATTTAATATAAAAGCACCCTTTAGCTAGTTGCATTCCAACTAGTGACACTTAATCCGTATTTCACGGCACACACTGACAGCTTTATGCCTATGCGGCGAATCAGTCAACCAGCTAACAATTTTTGTTTTGTTTTTCATTAAGATGTAGTATATATATATAAAAGTAAAGGTAAGTTTGTGCAAATATTTTTTATTAATAAGCCGATTGAACTTCATTCCTGTTTTATATTTTATTATGAATGTATTGTTAATTGATTTTTTTATTGTTTACAGGTGATAAAATGTCAAGGTCATGCTGCGCAGGTCAAGGTGATGGCCATTTAGCAATAAAAAATAGTTTTATTGTTCTTGTTTAGGGGTGCTGAATATAGGACTACAGGAATGTAGGACTACAAATGTAGGACTACAGGAATGTAGGACTACAAATTATCCCAAATATTGGTATCGTGCATATTTTTGCCAGTTATTTAAATAAAAGTTGATACTGACGCTAATAGGGCGTGTTAGTCTCGTTTGACATGGGATCCACTTCCGGGTCCAGGTCGCCCAACCACGGAATTTCTGAGCCACATGGACAAAATTCCGTTTCGCAGTGTTCTGTGGTGCCGTTGTTCAAGTTCAATTTTGTCACTATTGTGACATTTTTTATTGTTGCTGACCAGTCCAATCAACGAACATGGAATGTGTGAGAGAAGTAACAAGTATATAGTCTCAGGAGAGTGTTGTTTCATCTTGTAAGACTAATTTGAATCCGAAGTTTGTAAAATGCCGGTACCTCGTCTCGACACGGTTTTTTCGGTTATTGGGTACCTGCAGTCTAACCCTCAATGACGGGATATCGGAGATCTGTTAAATATGACACCTCACAATTTCAATTCCTGACACAATTCTCTTCCGTCCTGATGCAATTTCTTCACCATATTCGTAAAGATATAGACATGGTAGGGTTATTTTTTTTAATATTGACAGTTTTACAGTACAAATAATAATTTCACTCCTAAATATTTTGGTGGAATATTGCCACCTCTTTGGTCCACGGATTGGAGCAGTCATAATTCCAAGCGAGGTGGACGACTTTCACTGCAACATTTACAGTGATCTTGCCCTAAATTATACAGGAACACAATGTGGAGTGTTGCTTTTGTTATTAGAGAGCGAGACCAGTCAGTAACCACAACAACAAAGATATGACTGAACTGTGACGTCACAATGTATGATATATGTGATCATGCACGCACTGAGCATGTTACGTGTAGCCTACCATGGCATGGCCAGCCCATGGGCTACATGGTGAGTGTGACAGTCATAGAAATGTATCATGTATGATAATGTTCTATGGTGACAGTACTGTCAGCAGTCACCACTTGTGGACTGCGTGGCACTGGTCACAACACATTCAAGGCTCAAGCTAGAGTCTAATTATTAAATTAGCCCGAAAAAGCACAAAAAAGAGCAAACCCTATCTCCCCCCTTTCTTCAGAACCTGTATGCGCCCCTGGCCCTGAAATAATCGTAATCATGAGCATTGCCAATATTATCCATGTAGGCTATATATTTTTCGGGACAATATTCCACCAAAATATTTAGGAGTGAAATTATTATTTGTACTGTAAAACTGTCAATATTAAATAGGCCTATAGTGTAGCTAGATTATCTGATTCTTGTAAAGTCTCATATTTAAAAAAAATGCTGGTGTGAAGGGGTTAAACCCCCTCGCACACTTTCCGTCAGTGTAATGGCAGGCTATGATGGGTTAGGCCCACATGGCCTGTAGGCCCAGAATAGATAGGTCTACATTCATAACATAATTATAAGTGCATGATACAAAGTCCACCAATGACAATGTACAAGACCCCCCCCCCTTCAATATATATATAGTCTAATATTATTAAAATTAAAATGTTTTATTTTGCTGTATTATACTCCGTCTGTATCATGTGTATAGACTATGACCACCAGTGTAAATCAGCTTTTCGTTGATTATCTAGGACTAGGACTTAAAATTGTAAAGACACCCTTAGGAGGCTAGGTAATACAATAATAAAATAGACTGTACAGGTAGCCTACTAAAATAATTGTAGATCTAGGCCATAATAACAAGATAATACAAGATAATACAAAACTTGTCCATAAATTATTCCACAAGATATAATAAATAACATTATTTAGGCCTAGACTACCCCTATGCTCCGTCTGATGGATAAGCAGGGGGGGGGGGGGGTCGTTTCAACAATTTATTTTAACTGTTTTTATCACACCCCAGGCTATTTGAAGTCCTTACAAAAATATAGGCATTGACATGAGTAGTCCTAAATCTATAGAACCATGGTCCGGATTAAAACTCTCATTTATAATCCATGATAGAACTAGGCCTATAGACTATAGAACCAGGGGCGGATCCAGGATTTGAATTATTTTTTTGCCAATTTAGGGGACTTTTTAACGAATTTGGCGCAAAAAGGGGTGGGTGTGCGCCCCCCCCCCTTGGATCCGCGCCTGAGAACTATAGTCTAGACTAACCTTATGATCTACTGTCTTTTAACTGTCATAACTGTAGTCTTAGAATTAGTCCAGTTATTTTTATCTCATTATGACGTCACGGCATATTTTAAGTCTACAATCAGTCATGCAGTAGGCTTACAGATATGACAGACACTGACTAGCCTATAACACTAGTGACTAGGCCTAGAGGCAAAGACTAGGCCTACACTGAATTTACCTTTTCTGGTCTGATTATTAGGTACAAATTGGTCCCTCCAGAATTGCAAATTATGTCAAATTGTTAAACTAACGACAACTATCTGGGTGAGTAGAAAATTCTGTGCTGTAGATCAAGCCATAACATGACGAAAATGGGCGTGGCCTGTAGTCATGACAGGCTGTTGAAGTCAGGGAATGTAAGGGTGTCCCGTCGTCGGCGAGTGTAAACCACGCCAATCACCCGGTTCAGGGACCAACTTCAAAGCCTAAATAAACACAGATATATTGAGCTGTTATACTACACCCGCTATTATTTTGATCTATAATTAACAATATTTACAAAAAATAATCTGCCAGGTATAAATATATCGTTTATCGTGCTCTAATAAGGAACGCAAACATGTACATTTTAAAAGTTGTAACATGATTACAGTTGGAAAAAGCACGTGTTTTTACCGGCTGAGCCAGGTGGACCCGGAAGTAGCGTATCTCGCCAAATCCCGCTACAAATCTACGAGACTAACACGCCCTATAGTTGTAAATTAGTTGTTGGTAGATTTTTATTCCGATTAATAGTACAATATAAAGTTCACGTTTTACAGGTATAAGTCATTGGCATCTACATGATCTGAAACATAAAATTAGCCAAAATATATCCCACGTGCCTCAAACAGTTTAAATCGATGTGAATAGGGAACGAGCTGCTCTGTGTATAATGGTTGCAGCTAAATGTCAATAATATGACTTGAAAAAAAATGCCCACAAAGCCTATTGGTGGATAAATTAATTGAAAACATATCCTTCATGTATGAGTTTATTAACCCTTTAACCGCCGGTGCCGCATATATTCGGGTTTTCGTTTTTTATTAGCACATTAAGTACCACATTTTAAATAAGTTAAAGATAAAATGTGACATCAATTAGCAAGATTTGAAAAGAGTTGACCTCCATTTTGTCAAATCTAAATAATTTTCACTCACTTGAAGTTGTGGATCGCGTCAGCGAGACACAACTTCAAGTGGGTGAAAATTCAAATTGAATAATTTGGCGGCTAAAGGGTTAACTGGTTAACAAGGACGATATCAATTGCAAGCACTAGAACAGTGATAAGTGCAACTAGAACAATATAAGGACTAGATTATGAGCAGTTACATTGTAAGGCAAAAACGCTCAAGATGTGGGAATGATCAATATATTCACGGTACATGTAGCCTTGTTATGTGTTTTACCATACACGATAGCCATATAACAGTAAACCATCATACATGTCCCTATTGAAATCACTCAATGCATTGCTAAAAACTACAATTTATTTAGATAACAATACTGCATAAACCATTAAACCATGACTACACAACTAGAAGAGACGTTAAAGGGTGCCAAAGAGGCGTTAAAGGGCGATGAAAATGTGTTGAAGGGTGACAGGAACACATTAGATTAGGCCAAAGAGGCGCTAAAAGGCTAAAAGGCAACAAAGATGCAATAAAACGTGATGGTTCGAAGTTAAGGGGCGGCGAAAATGCGTGGAGGTAATGCATGGGCGGTGAAGGGCTACAATAAAGTTTTAAAGTGCACCGTAGAGGCGTTAGATGGTGGTGAGAAGGCAATAAAATGCATTGTGATGGGTTAATTGGTGAATAAAAGGCATCAAAGACGACAGAGTGGTGTTGAATGGCAATGGAGAGGCATTAAAGAACGATAAATATGCGTTAAAGGGCAATAAAGATATATTCAAGGGCAACAGAAAGGCCTCCAATTGCAACAAAAAATACTCAAGGGCTACAAAGATGCACAAAGGGAAGTCATTAAAGTCTGACGGGGTGCATTAATAGGTAATGGTTAAACAATGAAGGGTGATATAGAGGCATTAAATGGCGACAAAAATATAATAAGATCGATGTAGAGGCATTAAAGGTCCAAGGAGATGCCTTAAGGGGCGACGAGAAAGCATCAAAGGGCGCAAATAGCGATTGGAAGGCGATAAAGTGTGATGGGAAGGCCTTAAGTGGTGATGGGGAGATGTTTAATGGCCATTGTGAGGAATTGAATGTCGACGGAAAAGCAATAAATATCAATGGGGAAGGCGTTAAAAGGTGCCAGTGAGGCGTTAAAGGTCAATGGGAAGTCATTAAAGGGCGTCGAATATGTGTAAGAATGGACATTCGTTAAGGGGCAGCGGAAAAGCCTTTAATTTGCAGCGAAAAAACAAAGATGCATAAACAGCAACAGTATGTCGTCAAACGCATTGTTATGAGGGTATGTTAATAGGCGACGGTTATGCAATAAAGGGCAATATAGAGGAAGTGAAGGGCGACAAAAAAGTATTAAAGCTCGACGGGGATGAATTAAAGGGCGATGGAGACGTGTGGCGATGAGAAAGTGCCACAGAGTCGTTACCTTGCGATGGTTTGATGGCAACACACTGAAAAACGATAGGGAGGTTTTAAAGGGCAAGCGTGAGGCATTACAAGGCGACAAAGAGGCGTTTAAGGGGAATTGTGATGCATTAAGGGGCCACAGAGGGCTTTCATTTGTAACAAAGATACGTTAAGGCACTACGAATATACATAAAGGATGACGGATGCATTAATAAGTGACGGTTATGCATAATTCAGAGCCATGTAGAGGCATTAGGCTTAAATACGAAAAATGCATTATAGGTCGATAGATAGGCACCAAAGGGTGATGGAGAGGAGCTAAAGAGTGATGAGAACGATTTAAAGGGTGACGTAGATGCCATATAGCGATGGGAAGGCGTTAAAGAGCGAAGGATAGGCTTTAAAGGGTGACAAAGACGCCTTAAAGAGCTACGAAGATGCATTAAATGGCGACGAATAGGTCTTCAAGTGCAACAAAAAAGGCCTTAATGCGCCATATCAAAGGGCGATGTGGAGGCAATAAAGGGCTACCATAAGGCGTTAAAAGTAGATCGGGAGGTATTAAAGGGTGATGAAGATGCATCAAATGGTGATGGGAAGCCGTAGTGGCCGGAGGAGAGGCGTTAAAAGGCGCCAGAAAAGCATTCACGGTCAATGGAGAGGCGTTAAAAGGCCTGGGAAATGTGTTAAAGGGTGACGGGAAAGCAAAGAGGTTCTAGAAAGTGACGGAGAGGTGTTAAAGGGTACTGGAGAGGTAAGGAGGGTGATGCAGGTGCATAAAGGGCGACGCAAAGCTTTAAAAAGTTAAGCATAAAATGTTGATGTAGACGAGCAAATGGGCGAACAGGAAGCGTCAAAGGGCATATATTTTGGTCACTTGGTCCTCAAATTGACCTTTGAACCTTGCGGGTGACTGTCTAAAATCACTAAAATAATGGAAGAAATTGATTTTTCTGGTAAAAAATCACACAGAAAAGAGGTATTAAACTTGTTCGCAGTGTTATCTGTTACAAATCATGCTTTTTGCTTGCTTGACCTTGAAATTGAGGTTTTTACCATGAAAATGACCTCTAATCATCAAAACAATACCAGATATGGACTATTTAGTCAAAATCACATCAAACATATATATTACACTTTTTGCTGTTTGTGTTTGTTGAAAATCATATTTTTTATACCTTTGACCTTGGAATTGACATTTTGACCTTGAATATGACCTTGAAGATGACCTTCAATCACCAAAATAATACTATAAATGGATTTTCTAATAAAAAATCACAGAGAAAGGAGGTATTACACTTGTTCGTTGCGTTATCTGTTACAAATCATATTTTTCGCTTACTTGACCTTGAAATTGAGGTTTTGACCTTGCAGATGACCTGTAATCATCAAAATAATACGAGAAATGGATTATTAAAGCTAAATCACATCAAACATGAATAATACACTTCTTGCTATTTGTGTTTGTTAAAAATCATTTATTTTTTATACCTTTGACCTTGGAATTGACCTTTTAACCTTAAAGATAACCTTGAAGATGACCTTCAATGACCAAAATAATATAATAAATGGATTTTCCAGTCAAAATTCCATGAAATGAGGTATTACACATGTTCCTAGCATTATTTGCTAGAAATCATATTTTCGTTTATTTAACCTTCGATTTGACCTTTGACCTTAAATCATAAAAATAATATAAGAAATGGATTCTCCAGTCAAAATTACATGAAAAAGAGGTATTACACTTTTTCCTGCCCTTATTTTCTGAATAATCATATTTGACCTTGGAATTGACCTTTGACCTTGAATTTTGCCTTGTTCCGCATCGAATATTTCTTAAGATTTTTATTATGTTAATCTGGATGTATTTGTGAAGCCAAAACACCTAAAAAAAATTCTGTTGCAATTTGTTCAAGGTCAAACGAGTTTTTGACTGGACTATAGTCTAATCAAATCTACTAAGTTACAGTATGTTTCACCAGATTCTGGGAGTAGCCTTTTTTCAATTTGCTCGGTCGCTCTTCAAAGTTTTTTAACATCATCTTACCGGAATACCCCAACATCCCTGAAAATTTGGTGGATTTTGTGTGTATTAGCGAAGTTAAGACTATTTGCCATGTAGGCCCTAATACATTTTCAAAATTACAGCTCTTTTTAACACCATTAAGTCACCACCGTGAAACAAGAATTCTATTAGGCCCTACATGCCAAATGGTCTAACTTACAAAATACACAACAAAACTGCACCAAATTTTCAGGGATGTTAAGGAAAGATGAAAAAATGTTCCGAGTTTGTTAAAAAGCAAATTGGTAAAAGGCTACTCCCAGGACTAGGTGAAACCGACTGTAGACTAATGTTAGCCTCTTCTGGAAGTCGGCGTGACGTCAAAGGTGGGCGAAAAAGGGGAAAATCATGCGGCATGTAAAAAACTTGTAGGACAAAAGTACCATTTCATTTTCAGCTTTTGTAACAACGTTCGTTATATTAGACTCTAGCGGCTGAATACCAGGCTATACTACTAATAGGTATAATATTATAGTCGGATTCACACCAACCACTGTCAACCGTGGTAGTCTAAATGAATTTCGCCGATTTCTCAGTCAATGCTCAACCAATTTTCATGAAATTTTACACACACTATTTTCGATTCATCTCGTCACTATAGCCTACCATGAAAGTTTCGCGAAGTTAAACCATTTGACATTTGATTTAACGTTAGCTACACAATTGTAAGACAAATCTGTGGGTAGGTGTCAAAACTAGGGTCCCCGATCCAATGGTGACGATCCGACTTCAAGAATGTCCAGAATGTCTGCGTCGTACTACCATTTTTATTTATAAATGGGCGCCTAGACCTATTTTAATTCTTTTCAGTGCCACTGCGGCTATCGTCCTTTCTGACCTTAGACGTCAGATCATCTATAAAAACGGTCCCCGTGCTGGAAGGGTCCAGCGTCGTAGACAGTGCGCCAACATAAATCCACCATCGATTCAACGTCTTTTGTCTGCTGGGTCTATGTTCCATGTCATGACGTCACACTTTGTCCAATATTTTGACTGCACACGTGCACTGTGCACTGTGTACATAATTATAAATCTAAGCCTACATGACGTGCACACGCGTTTGTGATTCTCTGGGGCTACTGTATAGCCTATAGCCTACTGCTGTCATTACTGTGTAGGCTATATTGTTGTAGGCCCTATATTATATTGGGCCTATAAGCCTATATCATATAATTATGTGGATATATACACTACATGTATACATGTAGGCCTACCTGTACCATGATATGCATCATGAAATTCAACATGTTCAAAACTCAAAGTGAACGTTGTCGTCACGGTTGTTAGATATTAAAGCCTAAAAAATCTAAAAACCGATAGGGGCCTAGATGTGTGGGATCATTAATTGTCACCACCATGCCAGCCAAGTGTTTTCAATGCCATCATTTCAATTTGAATGATAGATATCATAGGCCTACTACAGAGAATGACTCTCCACACATGCAATGCCAAGCATCAATTCAATAGCTTAGGCCTGTGTCAACATTATTCATCAGTTCACCAGCATAGTGATAATTGGTAATAATGATATATATATATTATCCTTGAGTCACTATAGGCCTACTCTACAGCTCTATATGGTAGACTATAGCCAGTAGATCTATGACATCTATCATAATTTATACTATAGGCCCCCCTATAGACCCTCAGCGAATGGAGTGGATGAGATCTATAAAAAACAGTGGTGTTGTGATGTATTGACATTGATATTGTGTTGATAAACGGATAACGCATTAAGGTATGTTCAGCCATTTCAAATCATTATAACGTTACACTTACCATACTTACAGTCTGATACTCAGGGGGAATCCTTCAGGAATCCTCCAGCATCATTTACATTTAATAAATAAAATACATTTATTCTGTAATGTTTCCATGCCGGGCCAGTGTCGCAGATATATGTGACCCATCCTTGAACCAGTATTACGTGTTTGATAATATTGACAGTATAAATTATTCAAATGCTACATTGCACAATTAAAATAACAGTTGCAATTCCATTCAAACACGAAATGTTGACTCAATGGTGTTTGTTTAATGTTTGGCCAGCGTCTCAGTCAGTGACACAGTATTAGGCCTAAGTCAACAGAAAGACAAGTCAATGTGTTTACTGGGCCCTCTGAATGTGATTCCATCTGACAAACAAATATATTATCAATTTAAAAGTACAAAATCTCAGAAAAAAAAGTAAAAGTCACTTTAAATCTGTCACTTTCGCGTTGCATGTTTTTCGCTCATTGCTCAAGCAATTTTCATCCGATTCCCATGAAATTTGACAAGCGTTATTTTCTACTCTTACGGCACCTGCCCTGAAAATTTCAGGGAAAAATATTATGTAGTTTAAAAGTTAGACCATTTGACATGTAGTTTTTGCGAATTGTGACGCTCCTTTATAAACCCATTGAACGCTAGTATCAGCTTGAATCACGAAATTCCACTACATGTCAAATGGTCTAACTTTTGAAATACTCATTCAAATTTCACGAAATTTTCAGGGTAGGCGCCGGAATAGTTGAAAAAAGTGCTTGCAAAATTTCATGGAAATTGATTTAGAATTGACTGAGAAATCAGCGAAAAACACCCAACGCTGGTGGAAGTTGACTGCAACTATAGTGATATTTTTTTGGAATAAATTTCCTACTGCAGAAACCTGGATTTATTGTCTATTAATCTATAATTATTATTTATTTTATAGTATTTCTGTGGACATATATTATATAGCCTATGTACCGATAACTGGCCAATGTTAACTGTACCTTCATTGATGTACCGTCAGGGACTCCTGCTCTACGCCACGTCGTGACCAGATGTTTCCTCGTGCATCGTTAAATCCTGAGTTCCCAGAAGTTTTCGACATATGCTTCTTGATACTATTTAGGCCTTATTCCATGTAGCTAAAACAGCCACATAAAAAGCACATGTTTAGCTTGTTTAGATTCTCCTTCGAAAACCAGATATAAAAAATAACCTATGTTAAAAAATGTAAAAATTAAAGATATCACCTGCTGTTTATACCAAATGTTGTAAACATCCTCAGCTGATGAAATAGTAGTAAATTTCTTCGGCTGCAGGTGAAAAGGTGGTCTTTTCTCAACATATTTCATAAAAATATTCACGGGGCATCTTGAAGGGTTGACAATATCTCCCTATACTATAGGCCTACTACACTCTGATTTGCTGTTTGTAGATTTTAGCATCTCCACCCTGTCGTGTTTTATTGGCCCTTTCATTCATAATCAGATAGGGCCTACTTCAGTCCATCGTTCTTCTTTATCTCAATGCTCGAAATAAGGCCATTCCTCCAGCCCGGTACTGCCAATAAACTGATAAATGTGAAGGAATGGCAAATTTTGTTATTAGCCATTCCGATGAACTGGCAAATTTACGGCCATTCTAGGACAAGAGCCATTTCTAGGATGACAATTTTTACTCGGGAATGGCAGTTTCCTTGATTTGCCAGTCCTGTGGATTGGCATGCCCTCAACATTTAATGATACGTTACACTTAATATGGAGGCACTTGACTTAGACTAGAATAAAGGGGTAATTATTTTAATTTTATTTGTATTATCTTTCATAAACTTATGGCTACTATTTTTTTTTAATAGATAGCCTATTTTAGTATTAAAGGAATATATGTGCAAATTTCGTCTTGGGAACAAATTACGGCAAATGGCTCATTTTCACTTCAGAAACGAACAATTGGCAGGGATGACAGATTTAAAATTACTGAAGTTGCTAAACAGATTTTATTGCAGATTTCAATTTGCACTTATCATGATTACTGACAAATAAAAACATATTGGTTTGATATGATGATATGATTGAAATTATGTGCATTGTAAATGGCTGAATGTACAGTAAGTTCATAATTTTTATTATTATACTAATTAATAAGAACTTGGTAACTGTTCTTGGCATATAGATACTTTTTTTCAAAAGAGTTTTTAAAAAAAATTATAAATAATTTGGGGCATTTTTCCACACCATCATCAGATTGTAGAGTAGGATCCATCAGTTGATCATCCGAACTGTCAGAATCATCCTCATGGTCATCTACAAACTTCTTTTCTCTTCAAATATTTCTGTCTCCAGGCTTCTACATGTTCCCTATTCACACAAGTCCCAGTACCAGTTTGACAGGCAGGACAATAGCAACTGAGTTGTTGCACTTCAAGCTGAAATGGCGTGGCTGTGCTTCTTACAGAGTGCAATGCTCTGCATCCCTTCAGAGTCTAAACTTCTCACACTGATCAAACTCGGTTTAATATGTCACCTGAATCGACGTAGACAAATGCTCGTCTGCTGTGCTGATACTGGTCCACACGAGATGGATATGTTGACTGGCCAACACATGTCAAGTGCTTGGTGCAGTAGTTGAACAGCTCTTTAGCATCCCGAATTATGACTTTCTTCTGTAGCACAGCTTGGCTTGCCATTCTCTTCACCGTCCCACCTAAGCCATCACAAGGACTTTTACCATGTGAAATCTGCAAAAAGTTTTGAACAACAGATTTCATGCTGTGGTCTGTCGGGAACAAACTGATGTCTGTGAAGCTCATTTTCACCTTGTACTGGCTGGCTGCGCCGCCAGTCCACTCATGGATACGATCAACTTCTACGCCTTGTTCTGCTAAGTGCTCCACAACTTTTTTTCCGAAGTTAGCAACAGCATGCGCATCATGTGTGATGTCTGGTGTGATGACAACAAATCCTTCCTTCACCACAGTAGGGGGCCGTTCAACAATTACGTAACGCCTAGAGGGGGGAGGGGGGTTAAGCGATGCGTTACGGACCGTAGTCAACACAACGTTAAAAAGCGTTACGAAGGGGGGAGGGGGGGTCAAAAATCTCTCAAAAAAGCGTTACGTAATTGTTGAACGGCCCCTAGTCTCAGCATCTTCGTCTTTGCTTGATGGGCTGTTGTAGTACAGCATCATTGGGTGTAGGGTGACCTGTTGTGGTAGGCTTGAGTTTCAGATTCTAGCCGACAGGTGTAATTTTCTGCGAAATCCATAACCATAGCAACTTTTCTTCTCTGTAATGCTTGTATGCTGTCCAGAAATTGCTTCACCTGCCAGTCGGCTATAAATTTGTGCGCCACTCGCTTCTTAAGATCTTGACAAAATTCTTTCCAGATGTTGTCATTGTCTTTTACCTGATTCTTGTGCTTTTTTGCATCTTCTTGGTCTTCTTGTTGAGAAATGTCTGTTTCTGTGTTGTCCATTCCTGATAAATAACTTCTATCTCTGTGGTAAAAATGTGCTTGTAAGCACCTGTGATCTTCGGATCCACTCCACAGTCTTCGCATGTATTGAAGATGCAGGCAGATTTCACTTCGCTGCAACATCCTGCGAGGTCATGGAATCATAGCCATGGTTTTGAAGTTCCGAATTGAAAACTTTTAGTTTCAAAGCAAAGCTCTCACAACTTGTCCAACAGCAGACCATTTTATTAGCTGGCTTGATGTGCCTGACTTGCTGAGGACGACTTCTGATAAAGCTTTAAGTTGGATGCATTCAAACATATGTTTTTGAATGGGCACTTTCGTTCCATCTTCTTCTTTCTTGAAGATAACATCTCGGATTGTTGGTAACTGGCGACTGACTGGGGTGAGAATAATAGGTAGAATAATTCTACCTGCGCACGTTCATCACTGGAAATAGAGCACACTCGACCTGTGAGTTTATGCCCGCAAAACCTCCCGTCTGATGTTCATTTTCTTCAGAATCTTTGCAGCTTCTCCTCGTCGTGCATTTCTAACAAGAGTACTGGCGACCTCTCTCGATATTTGCTTCGCTGTCTTTTTTTGAACTGAATTCTTATTAGTCTTAGCTGATGACAAACTGTTGGAAACAGCATCAATAACTGAATCGTTTATCATCAGTCTTTTTGACGCACTTGGCTTGGAGTCTGAAATGTTGCGCAATGAGAGTATATATTTCTTGTTCTTGGGGTAGAGTGATGCACGAGTTTCTCTATAAGTACAGCCTAAGTTAGCAGGTGTTGTAGGTAGGCATTTCTGAACACGCTGAAGGGCTCTGCTCTCACTGCTACGATGGGAGTAGGTGTCACCATAACTTGAAGCAGGCTGCTGCTCAGGGTTAGACTGCAGCATTATCCTTAGTCTAAATCGCTTGACCCTTTCTTTATTATTTATTCTGTCCAGCTTAGTGGCCTTTTCTTTTTTTGTAGATTTCTTTCTCTCTTGTCGTTTAGTTTGACTTGAGCATGCAGCTTCTAATACGTTCCCTCTGCCTTTTAGTCTATGGAATAAGTCAATGTAGTGTGCACTTTGTGGAGAAATCATGAAATTTGGCACAGATGACCTCTAATATACCTTTTTCGAATTATATTGTAGGGCAGTGGAGTTGGACCTCGTTTTGACCTTCTAATTTGCATATTTCCAAAATGGCCGCCATCTGATAGGGGTAATTGGAGTGAAAATGTCAAAATCGAGATAGAGACCTGCAAATAGGCTCAAATGAAGGTAATAATAGGCTGATTACAAATTTCAAACAATATTATTGTTTCACATACTTGTCTTAACATAATTTGCATTTTTCATAATGGCCGCCAATCAACGGGAAGCAGGAAAAACGGTAAAATTGAGACAGAGACCTGTAAATAAGCTGAAATGAAATGACCGCCATTTGTGCAAAGTCAAACAATGAATTGATATAATTTTAACAGAATATAATGTTTAATGATTTAGGTGTCTACCAAAGGGTGTTCGGGGATGCCTGACATATAATAGTGTGGTCAAAAAGTATTTATGGACATTGCATTCTGGGTAAAATTTAAGATGGCCACCATTTGTGCAAGGTTAAACATTAAATTGATATGATTTTCAACAGAGCATAAGCATATTCATGATTTTGATGTTTACCGTAGGGTTTTCATGTATGCTCGAGATAGTAGTGTGGCCAGAAAGTACATAAGACATTTCATTGTTGATAATATCAAGTATGGCCGCTATCTATTCAAGGTCAAACAATAAATTTATATCATATTTTACAGAATAAAAGCAAATTCACGATTTTGGTGTCTACCATAGGGTTTTCGGATAGGCCCGACCTGGTGGTTTAACCAGAAAGTACTTTAGACAATGCATTGTTGGTGAAATCTAAGATGGTCGCCTTGTCTGCAAGGCTAAAAAAATAATTGGATATAATTTTCGACAGACAAGCAATTCGAAAGTATTTTTAAAGACCACGAAGATGACCACAATAATTGCAGCCAATACATGTAATAGTGCTTACCGAAAATGCTATTTTTAACTAAAAGTTATACCAAATGTTAGGACAATGTCAACTCGAACCATTCATTTTTTGTAGCAAATGTCACAATAGATCTTTTGCCATCTACATAAAATATACAGGAAAATATCTACTTCGAAATGTATATAGATACAGTACAACAATAATACCCCATTTCCCTTTAATTCTTCTCTATCGCCCTTGAACCCCTTTTTGTCGCCTTTTAGTACATCTTCGACACCCTTTAACACCTCCTTGCTGCCATGTAACGCAGCTCTGTCGTTCTTTAACATTTCTCCATCGCCCTTTAATGCGTTCCTATTGCCCATTAATGCCTCTACATCACCTATTAACGCCTTAAGATTGACCTTTAACGCCTGTCCTTAACGTTCTTTTTAAAGGCTCACTGTCACCATTTAACGCCTCCCTATTTCCCTTTAATGCCTTCCTGTCGCTTTTTAACGCAGCACCCATCACACTCTATGGACTCTTCGTCATCATTTAACGACCTTCAACGCATCCCCATCGCCCTTTGATGCCTTCACACGGCCATTTAATGTCTCAATATTGGCCCTTAACACTTTCTCGTCACCCTGTTATGCCTGCCTATCACCCTTTAATCCATCCCCGTCACTTCTTAAAATATACGTCGCACATGAATGCCTTTCTATCGCCCTTCAGCATCTCTCCATCACATTTTAACTCATCTTCGTGGCCCCTTAGTGCCTTGTCGCCGAAATTTAAAGTCGTCGCTTTTTGTAAACCTCTGTGCCACCTTTCAGCACATCTTCGTCACCCTTCAACGCCTCCCCATTGCCCATTAACACCTCTCCATCAAAATTTAACACATTTCCGTTGCCCTTTAATGCATCTTTGGGAGGATTGCCAGTGCCGTACCCTGGTTCCTCCGCTCAACAGCGGAGCCAATGCAGCACCCCCATCAGTGCTGGTGCTGATATAGGCCGTGGTAGCCTTAAATAACTGGCAATAGTGTGTTTGACATTAGGACTCTCACGTGGGATGAATGGAGTTACCCAGAGAACTATCCGACCCGAGGATAGCGGAGCTGCGCGAAATGCCAAAGAGTTTCAGCATTAAATTGCACAGCGAAGTCTCCTGCCGTCTGGGCATGTCTGGGGGTATATCCCCTAGACATGCCAAGAATCCCTTACCGGGCGAGCGAAGGAAAATGTTCTCAATAACCCACCATGCCCTATCACCCCCACCCTCACATCATCTGTACATCATTCATCTCATCAATTGAATACAACGTTTTTATCGTATTATAATGTCACTTAAAAGACCTTTTGTGCCGAAAAGTGACGTGAAGCAATGATTTACTGCTACTACCAATGCATCTTCATCACCAAATAAGACCTGTTCGTCCCCTGTTTATCTGATAACAGTCTAAGTCAGAGCAGAGATCGGAACCTAACATTTTTGAGCTGCAGAGCGTAGCTCAGTCCTGGAAATAATGCTTAACCACTTACCAGGATACCTTACTTGCCCAGCAATAAACATGGCATGGTGAACCTAAAGCACATGAGTGTTATTTATCCTAATCACAACAATCTGAACTAAAAAATAGAACACAAGGGTCGGATGAATACGAGGCTCAGGGTATTTCTCAGGATGAGGTTGGAAACTCAACTTAGTTCACCTGAAACAATGAAATCTTGTATACTCCTCAGGACATATAGAAAGGGTCCTAAATCCCATCGTAATAACTTATTTATCCTATTAATGTGTGTGTATAGGCCTATTGACTGCTTCTACGACTTCTTTGATTTATTCTGATATATTCTGTGTGAATTGACATAATTTTGTACTCTTAAGCAGTGTTAAGTTCTGTGGATCCCAAAAATACCATTTTTTAAACAAAAATTCTGAAAATTTGTTATTGGAATTAGCATAACAAAATCACTCCAGGTTACCATAGCAACATCACATTGACCAGTCAAATATGGTGTATTCTGGTTATATGTTGTGTGTGTGTTCCTGGGATGAATGGGACAAGCACATTTCATCACTCTACAGTCTGTTTCACCAGGACCTGGGAGTAGCCTTTTTCCAATTTGCTCAGTCGCTCTTTAAAATTTTTTAACTAAATTTTTCTCAGATTATTTTTTCACCTTCCCCCAACATCCCTGAAAATTTTGTAGATTTTTTTTGTGTTTTAGCGAAGTTAGACCATTTAGCATGTAATAATTTTTCAAAATGACAGCTTTCTTTAACACCATTGCCGTGAAACAAGAATCCTATTACATGCCAAATGGTCTAACTTCCTAAATACACAACAAAATTGCACCAAATTTTCAGGGATGTTAGGGGAACATGAAAAATTGATCCGAGAAAAATTTTGTTAACAAATTTTTAAGAACGACCGAGCAAATTAGAAAAAGGCTACTCCCAGGTTCTGGTGAAACAGACTGTAGGTAGATATTAGAAGTATGAGAATATGTTTCAAAATCACAAGAAATCGCTAGACTACACAGACGTCCGATGTCTATACTGCTATGAATTAACGATTTCCCATTGCTCTTTAACTCCTCTCCATCGCCCTTTATTGCCTCTTCGTCACCTTTTTTTTGCACCCTCGTCAGACTTTAACGATTTTCCATCGCCCTTTACGTCTCCTTGTTGCCCTTTTCTGCATCTTCATCACCTTTTGACATATTGTCGCAATTCAAAGGTTTTCAGTCGCACTTCAACGCCTCTCTATCGTCCTTTAAAGCCTCTTCTTCACCACTCAGCGCCTGATCATTGCCCCTTAACACCTCTCGGTCACTTTTAACGCCTCCCCTTAGACCTTTACGCTTTCCCGTGGCCCTTTAACGCCTCTCCGTCGCCCTTTGGCGCCTTTTCTTCGCCCCCCTTTGATGCCTGTTTAATGCCTCCTTGTCGCTATTTAACACATCTTCATTGCCTTCTAATGCCTCTTCGTTGCAATGTAAATATTTTTAGCGTCTCCACATTGCTCTTTAACACCTGTCTGTTGTCTTTTAACGCCTCTTCTTAAACCTTCAATGCCTTTCCATCACCCTTTAATGCCTTTCCGTCGTCATTAATGTACATCTGTTTTGTACACAAAATATGCCGCAAAAAAAAAATATTAACAAGGAGTTATCTTATAAGAATTTCTACAACAAACTATTTTTATTGCTATGTGTTAATTATGATATGTTTTAGCAATATAACCAGATAATGCGTTACTTTTTAGACATTTTGAGTAAGCCCCTATAAATATGACATGAGATACCAATGAGGTAATGACAGCCCTTAGGTTTGGGCAATGTCACCTAAGCTGCTGGATGGTTACAGTTACCTTTCAAAGAAAATAATGAATATGTTTATATACGACCAACATGAAATACATTTATTGTTTGACCTTGGCAATTTGGAATTTCCCCCCACAATACAATGTCTATATATAGTATTTCTGGTAACACCACTATGTCGGACATGCCCGAAAACCCTATGGTAGACGCCAAAATCATGAGTCCGTTTCTATTATATCCAAAATAATATCAATTAATTGTTTGCTCTTGCACATATGAGGGCCATCTTGGATTTTGCCGCCATTTAAGAAATATTCAATGGCCAACACATTTTAATGAAAACCTCATTATTCAAAGAAAATATGTACCAAATCTTATGTTTCTATCACAAATTAACATATTATAGTTTTGTTTATAAATGTATGTTTACGTCGTGTGTATTTAAAGTTTGATCATATACGGAGAATCGGCATCTGCCTTTAGCTTCTGCTCCCATAAGCCCTGCAGTTATAGTTTCTGGTATCACTTCCTTGTTGTCTAGATGATATATATATTTATTTTGTTTTATCCATAAATGGATATTCTGTCTGGTTGTATACTTCAAGCAGGTTTTGAATATTTTTTTAAACATTTCCCATGTAGTCTACAGATGGTGATTGTAATAAGTTTATTAGCAAATTGTGAAGGACGTTCCTGGCGTGATATCTCAAACACTTTTATCTATCTGGATCTCTCAGTACAGATAACACACGATTCCCTGGTAATAATTAAATTCCCTCAGACTTTCAGTCATATATATTTTATTCTAAGCTAATAACGTTAGACCAACTTGAATACATTGCAAATTAACCATATGCTAACGTTAAAGCATATAGGTTTACTATAGGCCATATAGTTGGCCCCAATTGTCTAGTACTAATACTAGTAGGCCTAGTCTATTGTTGACTAGGTCTAAGACTCACCAGAACACTTCTCTACTATATGTAGGTCTAATAGTAACAGAAACAGATATAAAAACTGATTCAACAGGCCTTTTTAATATATACCATGACCCATATTTTTGTCTAATATTTTGGATGTCAATTTTGGCGTTTTCACTGCTCCCCCAGCGATTGGCAGTCATTTTGGAAATATGCCAATTAGGCTGATAAATGTATATATAACAATACTATTTTTTTAAAATTTAAATCAGCTTATTATTACCTTCAATTTGAGCCTGTTTGCAAGTCTATCCCGATTTTGACATTTTTACTGTGTTCACCTGGATATTGGCGGTCATTTTGGAAATATGCAAATTAGAAGGTCAAAACGAGGTCAAAAGTGACTGCCCTATATCAGAAATCAATAAAGATATTTCAGAGGTCATCTGTGCCAAATTTCATGATTTCTTCACAATGTGCACACGGGGGTCCATATGTAAGACTTATTCCATAGACTATTTGTTTTTTCAATCTTGCATATTATCTTTTTGTAGCATCCATGTTGTTGATGGATAATTAGTCTCCAGCTGGGCAGCTCCTTATATAATGATAGATAATCTGGATCACTGTGCGCCTACCTTATAGTAAGCCGCCCTCACCGATCCAGATACAAATATTTCTGTACAGGAAAATCTGTACTTGTTACAATCTATTCAATTTAGCGATTCTTCGTGACTACAGCTGGAAAAGGTTCAGTTCTTATACAACAAGCTGGGGTGGGCAAAGAGGAATGGGAAATCATAGTTGTAAGCATATAAAACAAATTTTGAAATATTCTTTTATGGAATGACAATGGAAAAATATACACTCATATAACATTAATTTTTTAAAACAAATATCACACTTAAAATTCAATGTGGAATTGCATATTGTTTTACAGTTCACTAGCGCATTAGTGGTTACTGTATATATAGCTTAAAACCACGTGAATGATAGTTTAAAAGTAATTGTGTAAGTAATTTAAAACATTTTACCACAAATACACAATATACATTAATTTTACTTATTTTCTCAACTCTAGTTAACTGTGACACAAAACACCGAATTAACCATTCACTAGACATTTAATAAACATTTCTTATCTTATGCTAAAGAAGTGTTGAACAAATCGGCATAAAAAAAGAAAGGTTAAATCATTTAAAATTGCCACAAATGGCTCATTTACCTATTTTGTTTTATATTAATTCTTAATTTAGATGTCTATGGGCATTCTAAATGTATCAATCCGTGGCCTCAGTGCATCTTGGCATCCCCAATCCATTGGATTGTGTGTACATGCATCTACGAGCGCCGTCACATGTCACGTACGTCCCCCCTCCCCTAGATAATACAACTATTTGACTATTTTCATCAGAATATGACCAAATACTTGTTTTATTAACATGTGTACCTGTAAGTCATAAACATTAAATACAATATTCTGTATACATAGTTCAAATAAAGCTATACAGCTCAGCAAATTTTTCCAAAACACTAATCATAGTATGGTGGTCTACATCAAACATGTAATATAAAATAAACACATCTATCCAATTTAGCAGTAATATGTTATCCTCTTGATGGGGGGGGGGGGCGTACGTGAGGCTCGGGTGGACTACGTGACAGGCCATAATCTGTGGCTAGCATAAAAATAAGGGAGTCATCACCAAGTCAATTATTATTACTCACATTTGTCTTCCTCACACCATTCGAAATTTACATGAAATATATATGATTATTGTCAAAGTACTGATGAACTGAAGATAGAGAGACGTACGTGACAAAATGTGTACGTGATTATTTGACATCATGAAAATATTATTTTTTCCAATACCACAATACAAAATTTAATACTTCGACTTTTTTTCACATACTAGACAGCTGAGGATCTACTACCGACAAAGATAAACTCCCTACCATCTTGCTTTTATTTCATATTAAAGCTAGATAAGCACACCACTAAAACATGCAAAAAAAAAGAGTAAAACATTGCATAGCGTTAAATTGATAATTTCGAAATTTATCGCTTGAAATTCATCAATAATATGTACTTATTATATATATCATGAGAACACACATTTTCTGTAGTTTCATCTGAGAATAAAACACAAACAATATGTAGTACCCGCTTAAAAAAATATTTGCCTGAAATTTGATATAAAAGTAGATGCTAACACATAAGAGGCCTATTTTGGCTTGTTTTAAACAACTATTGATCATTTCCTCTAAAATGGGACTTTTTTCGTTCCGTAAAAAGGTGCAGAGACCTGAACCCAATGCCCATGGCCATTTTTGATCATAATTTACAATCATAATGCCAGTTTTACGAACAATAATTGCATATTATAGCTTTTTCTTGCAAAAAGCCATTTTTTTTGCCACAGGCCATCACGATTTGCCATGCCAAATCGTGTACATGCGATCCACCATACGGTGTGTTGTCATGTTTCGGCCCAAACCACCCTCCCCCCACATTTCTTCAACTTCTGCAACTGTATATAGGGGTCCCTTTTCTATTGTCCTTACCTTTTTTCTTTAACTCTTTACATCTGCTCCGTATCATCTCTTGGGAAGTGAAAAATGTGTGGTCATCTTTAATCGATTTTGGATAGTTATGCCCTTTCTCTCAATGCTGGACTGAAACCCCCTTAAAAAGCTAGGTTCATAATCCCTATCTCCATCTCCTTTCATTTTCAATGACAAAAAATAACGCTAATAAATTATTACGTTTATTTGGGGGGATATTATCAGGTGATCTGTGCTCTCCTTTTAAAGTAAGAAAATGTATAAAAACTCGCGCATTTGATTTCGTTTTCTTAACTGTATCATTTTTTTCTTTGTCATTTTTTTTTCAAGTCCTTGTAAAGTCATATTCTCACTCCTATTGAAAGCAGTTCATTCTAAAAAAAATGGAGCTGTCAGGCACTAGGGGTGACGAGGCAGGTAATTTAAATCACCAGCGCTTAGCCTCCCTCAACATGCTTAATAAAAACAAACATTCCTTCAGGGTTCGTAATAAAAGGTGGTTGTCCGCTTGATTTTCTGGTTGTCCGCATGCCTTTGCTTAGGACGGCTCCTAGCTAAGCCTAATCCTGGAAAGTTCAAAATTTGGCAGCGCTAACAGACTTCGAGCTAAAAAAAATTGTTGGTGCAGTTAATTAGTGTCATCAATTAATATTATGTAGGCCTATATGTTTGTAAAGCAATTTCGTAACCTAATATATATCGCTTAGTGTATTTAAACTAGGCCTACATGACGTCTCGGGACGTCTGGGCATGAATGGGGATAAATCCCCTAGATACCCCCTATTGGGCGAGTGAAGGAAAACACTCGCAACAACCCACCATTCCCTATTACCCCACCCTCACATCATCACCTGTACATTATTCCTCTCATTATATGATTGCACTGTTTTTATCATTTTACGCAACAAAGTCACTTAAATGACTATTTGTGCCTAAAAGTGACGTAAAGCAGCAATTTACTACTTACTACAGCTATTATACAAAGAAAGCTGCAGCCTCCACTTGTCTGGCTATAATCTTCGGGCGGATTGTCAGCGTCATACCCTGGTTACTGGTGCCAATGCAGCTCCCGCATCAGTGAAGGCACTGTTGTTTGCCATGGTTGGGGCTTATAGTAGGGACTTAAAGAGGGATACTGATTAATGTAATGTATTTTAATGTAATGGCTGAAGCCATCAATTTCATAGCTGTGACTTTATTTATGATATTTTGTTAATTATGTCGATTAATTCATAGCAATACATTTTTTTACAAATTTATGTTTAACTCGGTAACTATGGATATTTTATTATGTCCCTGACTTGTATTATGTTGGTGAAAGTTAGCATTCGAAATAGGAATAAAGTTATTGAAGGAAATGGGTAAGGACTGATGAGAAAGTTTGAAGTAAAATTTTAGTTGGTGTAGGCCTAATCTGTGAATGTCATTGGGGCAATGACCTTTGAAAGTCCCAAGATATTTAAAGGTACACCCCCAAGTGCCCTAAACTCAACAAGTTTCATAGTTTTAATTGATGTTATTAGGCCTATATCTTCGTAAATCTATTGTCTATAATCTATCAATGCACCCTCACGTCATCATCTGTACATCAATCATTATATCTTATCAATGTACTTAACTGTTTTTCTCGTGTTGTATTAACTGTGACTTAAACATGTTAAATGACCATTAGTGCCGAAAAGTGACGTATGTAGTCCTCTGTGTACTTTTCTACTTTTAGCTTTTTTACAGAATTGCGACAAATGATGGAGGAGGGCATTTGCAGTAGCGAATCTGAGGCTTTCATAAATGTACATCTAGCCAGTGGTCAAGAAAATACTTTATTTTCCGGACGAACCCGAACCACACAAGCCGTGATCAATACTGCCAACTCTAAACCTGAAGTCTCAGAGAAACCTGGTGATAATTTACTAAATGAAACTGAGATTTGGCCGAGCACCGCCCTAATCTCTGTTGATGATGAATTTTTGTCGATGTCACCAGCCAGGTCACGATCTGCCGTACGACTCCCAACTTACAGCACTAGTGTATCAAGATGTAGCCAAGAAAGCGAAACAATCGCAGTGGACCAACAGCGTATTAATACCACAAGAACATCAAACAGTCGAACAACTTGTAACAGGTAAATTATAGTGCCCAACAAACACGAGCCACTGACACATGCTGTTTTAATGTTGGCCGCCGTCGTAGACTATGAACTCACCTTAAACCAGCATTGGGGCAGCGTCTCGTGTTCGCTGTGTGTACTCAGTTCAATTATAATTGCTTATAATTACATGAACTGGATGACCTATAGTACGCTTAACGCTTTATTTTGATTTTGATAGAATATAATATGAGTTGCTTCTCTTGAACATAAGTTTATTTTCTCATCCACCACTAGTTCTATGGAAAATCCACTAGCCCTTACAATATTCCACTAGCCTCGGGCAAATTTAACTATAAGTTTCACTGTACAGAGCGAAATTCAACTAGTCCTTACCATCATGTACCATACATTTCTAAGGAAGATACACTAGCCCTTACAAAATTCCACTAGCTTCGGGCTTATAACTGTTATACTTAAACGTTTTTATATAATCTTTTCAATTTCTACATGTGCTGGTCATTTCGATTTTTACATGTATAACATAGATATTCGAATAAAGCGGAAAGAGCCAACTAAGACATTTATGGTGGTTTCAAATTGAAGTCATCAGTCTGACAAATACTTCAGCGCTTTAAGAATTAAACAGCATTCTTACTTACTTAGGGGGGCCTACTTAATTAATACTTACCCTGCTTTCACATTTCTAGTGTTGATAGTGGAATATTCTGCCGTATTTGTCACGATGGTAGTCAAATAGAAGATCTAATCAAACCATGTTTGTGCTCCGGGACGATGGGGCTTCTTCACCGCTCGTGTATAGAAAAGTGGCTGAGTACTGTGGAGAGTGACCATTGTGAGATTTGCGGCTTTCATTACAACACTGAACGCCATCCTCGCTCGTTTTGTGATGTAAGTAATTGGTGGGATTTAAAATTCACAGTTACATGTGTTTTTTAATCGGAAAATTATTTATTTTATTTTTTATAATGTGAGCAAGTAGACATATAAAATACTATGAACCCTTACAGCACGGGGATCCACTTTAGTTGTCAGAATCTGACGTCTGTAGACGTCAGATTCTGACGACTAAAATCGATCCCCGCACGGTAAGAGTAAAAATATTTATAATGGCCGTAACCCCATAACATAGGTATTCAAATGAATCGGAAAGAGCTAACTAAGACATTTATGATGATTTCAAATTGAAAAAACCCTTTTGCCTCCCAAGGTTTTCCTAAAAAATCAGCGCTTTATAGGTAAAGATGTAGTATTTCAAATTGAAGTACTTCACAGTAGTTACTTTGCTATCTGCTCAGTCTCTGGCTACACACGACTCGATAGTTGAAGATATAGCTGACCAAATATTAACCCTTCTCCTGTAGATCACGAATTATGTCCTTTTAACCCATTTTATTAGTCGATCAAATCATTGATATTGGGTATGAAACATGAACTGGATGATATGTTTTTATTTTTATTTTGATACAATATAATATTATTTTCTTCTGATTCAACGGAAGTTTGTTTGCTCATTCACCACTGTGCAGCACATCTTTATACATGTATACATAAGTCTAAGACTCTAAGACTCTAATTTTCGTTTTAAAACGAAAATTTCCATGAAACTGGTTTACCAATACATGGCAATTTTATTTAATTTTTCACCCACATCAAATCATTTTCATCTACAAGTCGAGAATTGCGACAGCGATTCGCGGCTTGTAGTGGATGAAGATGACGATGGTAAATTCAGGCTCGAAAGGGTCAACTAGAGGATTACACCCGACAGGTTATTGAAACATCTAGCTTTGCAAATGTTTTAGTATAAACATATTTATTTACCATGTTTACCGAGGATTGTACAATAGCAGAAGCTGATACAATATACGCTCCTCAAAAGCGTTGCTCAATTATGTAGTAATACAATAATACAAAGTGGAGTAAAAAGTAAAATGAAGTACTTATGCATAAATATATTACAAATGAATAGGTTAATTAAATTGTGAGAAGTCGTCAAAAGAGGTGTGCAATAATACGTGCAAGTTGTAACAGTGAAGTTGTGCATAATCAACTGATTAGCGGCATGCAAATTATATGATAATGGTGTTTGACAGTGAAATGGAGTCTACATAAATATGAATGAACAAGCTATGTTAACTATAAAAAAGTGGTCAAATAGGTAATGAAAAAATTACAATTCAAATATCCCCACATTATATATGAAGTACGATACAGATGTTACTACAATAGGAATAACTATAGTACTATGTAGTAATACAAAGTGTGTAATAAAAGTGTGCAATGATATGTGAAAATTATAATAATGAAGTAGCTCATAATCAACTGGATAACAACATATCGGCATGCAAATTATATGATACCGATGTTTAGCAGTAGAATAAAATAAAGTAAAATTAAATCTGCATAAATATGTTACCATGTTTATAGATGAAAAGGTTATATAAATTATGAGAAGTTGTCAAATAGCTGATAGAATTAATAGATAAATCGCCCAGTATTATTTATAAAGTCTGATACAGCAGTTATAATTTCTACATTTTCAAATTCGTTTCTATTCCCTTCTAGAATTATATGCATCAGTGTGGAGTCTGAAGCATGATTTACATATTTACTTAAGGTTTGCATCATTATCGGTCTATGCATATTGGAAAGTTTACATTTGAGGAAATAATGGAGAGGGGTTTCAACTGCTTCTGTACATTCACATTGGGAACTATTTAAACATCCTTTCGCGAACAAATGCTTGTTGAGGTTACTAAATTCTAAGCGAATTTGAGCTAGTGTTATTTGTATATGTCTATGGTTGAGTGAGAAGTAGCCGTTGCGTGTGATTTTTATTTCGTGTTTGTAGTGTGCTATCTGTTTTATGAGTGTGGCAGATCTAAAGTTAGTATCGTGTGTGTTGTATGTTTTGGCACAGCTTGGGAAGAAACTCTGTATAAAAGCAGATGTTTTGCATCTGGGTATTCTAAATGTGACTGATGATGCGGCTCGTGTGTTTCTGGATTGGAGTTGAGTGGGCATACATTCTGTTGTTATAAGTGATGGCAGTTTCTCGTGAATACATTTGGAAAAAAACAATAATCTTGTGAGATTTCCTGCGTTTAGCGAGAGTTTTAAAGCCTGTTTCTTTTAATTTTGCTGTATTTGATGATAAACGCTTAGCTCCTGCTATTATTCGCATAGCTTCATTTTGTATAAATGTTTTCTAATTTATTGCTGTCCTGAATAGATAAATTCATCTATGAGTAATTTCCACCCACTTGAAGTTGTGTGTTGCGATATCGAGACACAACCTTCAATTGGTGAAAATTGAAATGAATTAAATTAGCAGAACAAGGGTTAAAAGAACTAGTGATGATACAGAGAGAATGAAATATAATTTAGTCATGTATATCATTTAGCTGTTGCAGTTAAAGGGTTAAATAATCAAACGTATTGCATTTTTTGTTTTCAGTGGTTTCTAAGGCCCGCTCATCAGCGAGATCGGCGAAACTTGGTAGGTGATATCACCTGCTTCATGTTGCTGACTCCATTGGCCACAGTCAGTGCATGGCTGTGTATCTCTGGTGCCATAACATATGCACAACTTTCGTCTGCAAAATGGGAGACAATGGGTCTGCTCACGCTGTCAGTGTTTCTGATCCTCATATACCTTATATGGTGCACAGTAAGTGGTTTATTAAGCATCTCCGATACTATCGGGATGCTTACAGTGTTTTAAACTGAGAGGGTGTATCCGCAAAACAATTTAGCGCTCACTGAAAAGTCAACTGATCATTTTTTATTTTTTTCCACAGATATGACCTGTGTGCCTGTGAAATCTCCCATATTTGTGAACGCGATATCTTATCAACCGTTGGTTGGATCGGGTCGAGGGTCATTTTTTTCTATTGGGATTTTTTTGCAGTGTTTGTGGGAGAGGTTGCAATTTTTTTTTCTCATTTTTTATGTAGATACTTAAATGCCTGGCCGCGAAATGGAAATAATTTCGTCGCACTTCTGTGATTGTAAAAACGATGGCGGCAATTTGTCTAGCCCTTGTGAGCGCGTCATCTCAAGAACCACTGGTTCGAATCACTCTGATTTTCGTTGCGGTTTAATGTTTTTCGTAAAGATGTGAAATGCCCACATGATGTTTTGGTGAGCTATAATAAATGTGCTCAAAACGTTTTACCAAATTTAGACAAGTGGCACAATCTTCGCACCTTACTTAGATATATTGCTTCTCGTTTATTATAGCCTACTTATGATAATGAATGTAGCCACATATCTATATACTTTAAAGATTATTTTGTACATCTGGTAGGGGCGGATCTATCTATAATTGTTTTGTCTGTATAGCGGTTCTTAAATTTGTTCATGAAAATCATAGTATTTATGAAAAATGTTGATGGAAAATTATAGAAAAGTCATGCAAATACATTTCTGGATCTTTGTTAGAACCATTATGATGTTTGCCATTAATGCAATGAAATTTTTGATAAAGGTAAAAAGGTACATGTAAGGGTGCACTAGTATTCTGAGATCAAGTCTGAAGACCTATCATCCGACTTTACATTTTACCCCCCTGGTCACTGGACCTGTTCATTCGAGGGTAAAGTGCCTTGCTCAAGAATATACATCGGAACAATGTCCCAAGATTGCGAGGGGAGAAACATGACATTTCTTTGAAAATCCTGCACCAAGCGGGGTTCGAACACGCACGGCAGGCAGCAACATCGGCAAAGCGCCACACTCTAACCATCGCACCATGTCCCTCTCAATGATCACAATCCTTCATATTATCAAACATGATGTAGAAAAACTGGAGCTTGAAATGTTTGTTTTTGTGGCTGTATCCCATGTGTACAGTAATTAATAACCTGTTTAAGCTATTCATTAATCTTGGTGATATTATGTAAGTATATAACACGAGAGTTTCATACACAAATTTATCTTTGTTATAGGTGGCTTTGCGATATCACGTCAAAATCTATGGAAAATGGCGTCACACCAATCAAGTTGTTAAAATCCTGTCACGTTGTGCAAGCGCGTCATCTGTCACAGTGTTTGACAATTCATTGTCTCCGGCTAGCTTGAAAAGCCAAGATTTAACGAGTAGACGTCCTTCCCATGTCTTCTCACAGAACAAAGCGTCAGCTACGAGAAAGCGGAACAGTCACTCCGAATCAGAAGTTTCACATCACAGGCTAGGTTCTCTTCAATTATCAGACTTTTGTATAGCCGATGGCATATGTGACGGTGACTTTCATACCAGCATAATACCTTGTAAATACGATAACAGCTCTGCTGGTCATTCTAATTCTATGTTTGACCGTTTTCTGTCTGAAGGCAGGACTTCCACACCACGAGCTCATATCGTTGCGAAAAACAACGTTACATTTACCAATTCAACAACTATGGCACGAGGCAGCGTGTCAGACACACAAGTCATTGCCTCCAATGTCAATCCTTTTAGTGTTATGAGAGAGACATATCTCTAAATTGTATCACGTATTACGTAGTGCAAGCTCAAATAGCAGTGACTGTTTAACTTAAAAAGTAAGCAGTTACTGCTGTTTGTCTTTGCAGTGCAGTATTATGCAGTATCTGTGATCTTAATAACGTGGAATAAGCACCATACATGTATTGTAAAAATACCACACCGGCATATTATGTAAAATAAATCTAGCGTTGGTTTCTTAACATTTGTTTTTAACACATTTTCTTGAGAGTTAAAAGTTATTTGATAGATTCATACTGAACTACATTTGACGAGACACTAACCATGTTATGCCAAAATAATCGAATCTCCAAAACTTTTTGTCCATGCTTGAAAATTAAAACATCTTCAAAGAATATGTAGTTAGGATAGTACAGAATCTTATCTTCTGCCAAGTTTGTTATAACATGATGATGATGCTATTTACTTCGTGCAATTGGATTGCAACACGCTGTACTTGCAGGCAGTAATATGTTAAAAAATAACATTGTACTACTTAATACGCCAATAAGATGATACCTACACAATGTCAAACTATCTTTCTGCTTTGTTTACTACATTGATACAACCTTGCTTCAGAATGAGCTGACATATGATTTATCGCTCTAAAATATGCAAAGATTTCTTTACAATGTTATTTTAACTTTCAAAATATAATGCTGCACATATGTTATTAATTTGTACATTAAGTTTATCAGTTATTTGGCACAATATTGAATTTCAGGTTTAAAGCCCACAAAATATGCCTACTATATTTATTGAGTTTACAATGTATATATATACAGTTCTTGTTCAATTTTATAAAAACAACCTGCACTATTTATATTTTTATTCAATAAACTAGACAATATTTCCATTTGTTTTAGTAAATTTTGTTTATATTATGTTATACCACTGCTGAAACCAGTGTTATTGAATAGTTGTACATATGAGCGGAGTCTACAATGGAAATCATCCAGAACCGCATCCCCAACAAAGTGTATGAGCTGGTTAATAGCGGCGCTTAGGTGGTTATCCACACTTTTACTCTTTGTACTGCTGCGCATCACTCACATTTTTATTCCACTAATATGATTTGTTTTCATGTGTTTTTTTCAATAAATTCATACCGAAATGGCTGCAATGGCTGATGTTTGCATATGATCATCATGGGTTTAATGCCTGTTGTTTGCATTGGATCATCATGATGTTAATGAATGGTGATTGTATCGGATCGCCATGGGTTACTGGTGTTTGTACTAGATCATATGTACTGGGATGATTGCTAGTAGTAGTACGTTTTGCCCCCATCCGGGGAGGGTCACTAGAGATCTGTTCCGTCAGTTGCATGCTGTATGGCATGGTACGGAAGCACTAGTCTACACTAGTCCAATGGAAGCTGCAGCCTCCTCGTATCTGGCCATAATCTTTGGGCGGATCACGAGTGGCATACCCTGGTTCCTCGGCTCAACTGCGGTGCTAATGCAGCTCTTGCACCAGTGCTGGCGCTGGTGTAGGCTGTGGTAGCATTAAATAACCGACAATAGCGTGTTTGACATTAGGTCTTTCACGTGGGATGAATGGAGTTACCCAGAGGGAGTTATCCTTCCTATTGTTATTCTGGGGACTATCCAACCCGAGGATAGCGGAGCTGCACAAAATGCCACTTTGTTCCATCATGAAATTGCGCAGCGAGACCCAAGTCTTCGGCCGTCTGGGCATTTCTGGGAGTAGATCCCCTAGACATGCCCAGAACCCCTTATCAGGCGAGCAAAGGAAAACGCTCATGATCACCCCCACCCTCACATCATCATCTGTACATCATTCATCTCATCAATTGACTACAACGTTTTTATCGTATTGCAATGTCACTAAAAAGACCATATGTGCCGAAAAGTGACGTAAAGCAATGATTTACCACTACTACTTGTACTAGATCATCCTGGGTTTATTGCTGGTGGTTTCATTGAATCATCATCTATGTTTGATGTTTGTATTGGGTCATCATGGGTTTATAGCTGGTATTTGCTTTAGCTCGTCATGGTTAACTGGTTGGTGTTTGCATTGGCTCATCATGGTTATACTGGCTGGTGTTGTTATTGAGTCATCATGGGTCTACTGGTTGGTGTTTGCATTGGCTCATCATGGGTCTGTTGGTTGGTGTTTGTATTGGGTCATCATTGGTTTACTGGTTGGTGTTTGCATTGACTCATCATAGGTGTACTGGTTTGTGTTTGCATTTGCTCATTATAGGTCTACTGGTTGATGTTTTCATTGGCTCATCATGGGTCTACTGGTTGGTGTTTGTATTGGTTCATCATGGGTCTACTGGTTGGTGTTTGTATTGGGTCATCATGGGTCTGCTGGTTGGTGTTTGTATTGGGTCATCATGGTTAAACTGGGTGGTGTTTGTATTGTGTCATCATGGGTCTACTGGTTCGTGTTTTTATTGGCTCATCATGGGTCCACTGGTTGGTGTTTGTATTGAGTCATCATGGGTCTACTGGTTGGTGGTTGTATTGGGTCATCATGGGTCTGCTGGTTGGTGTTTGTATTGGGTCATCATGGGTTTACTGGTTGGTGTTTGTATTGAGTCATAATGGATATGTTAGTTAGTGTTTGTATTGTGTCATCATGGGTTTATGGCTGGTGTTTATATTGGGTCATCATGGGTGACTGGCTGGTGTTTGTATTGAGTCATAATGGATATGTTGGTTAGTGTTAGTATTGGGTCATCATGGGTTTATGGCTGGTGTTTGTATTGGGTCATCATGTGTTTACTGGTTGGTGTTTGTATTGGGTCATCATGGGTTTACTGGTTGATTTTTGCATTGGGTCGATCATCATGGGTTTATTGGTTAATGTTTGTATTGGATCATCATTTTGTCTACCGGTTGGTGTCTGCATTCATCATGATGACACAATCATATGGCATTGTGTCATCATGAGTTTAATAGATGGTGTTTCCATTAGATCATCATGGGTTTACTGGTTTGTATTAGGTCATATAATTGGTCTACTGGTTGACGTTTGCATTGGCTAATCGTGGGTTTACTGGTTGGTGTTTGTATTGGCTCATCATGGGTATACTGGTTGGTGTTTGTATTGGGTCATCATGGGTATACTGGTTAATGTTTGCATTGGCTCATCATGGGTCTACTGGTTGGTGTTTGTATTGGGTCATTATCGGTCTACTGGTAAATGTTTGCATTGGCTAATCATGTGTTTACTGTCCGATGTTTGTATCGGGTCATCATAGGTTCAATGGATAGGGCTTGTATTGGGTCATTATGGGTTTAATGGATGGTGTTTGTATTGGATCGTCATGTGTTTAATGGATGGTGTTTGTATTGGGTCATCATTGGGTTAATGACTGGTGTTTGTATTGGGTCATCATTGGGTTAGGGACTGGTTTTTGTATTGGTTCATCATGGGTTTACTGGTTGGTGTTTTCATTGGCTCATCATAGGTCTACTGGCTGGTGTTTGTATTGGTTCATCATGGTTTTACTGGTTGTTGTTTGTATTGGTTCATCATGGGTGTACTGGTTGGTGTTTGTATTGGTTCATCATGGGTTTACTGGTTGGTGTTTGTATTGAGTCATCATGGATATGTTGGTTGGTGTTTGTATTGGGTCATCATGGGTCTACTGGTTGGTGTTTGTATTGGGTCATCATGGGTTTACTGGTTGGTGTTTGTATTGAGTCATCATGGATATGTTGGTTGGTGTTTGTATTAGGTCATCATGGGTCTACTGGTTGGTGTTTGTATTGGGTCATCATGGGTTTACTGGTTGGTGTTTGTATTGGGTCAACATGGATTTATTGGTTGATGTTTACATTGGTTCATCATTTGGCTAATGGTTGGTGTTTGTATTGGCTCATAATGGGTTTACTGGTTGATGTTTGCACTGATTTATCATGGGTTTAAAGCTGGTGTTTGTATTGGGTTATCATGGGTCTACTGGTTGGTGCTTGTATTGAGTCATCACGGGTTTACCTGTTGATAATTGTATTGGGTCATCATATGTTTAATGGTTGTTGTTTATATTGGGTCATCACGAGTTTACTGGTTGGTGTTTGTATTAGGTCATATCATGGGTTTACTGGTTGATGTTCGCAATGGCTAATCATTGGTTTACTGGTTCATGTTTGCATTGGCCCATCATGTTTCTACTGGCTGGAGTTTCATTGGGTTGATGGTTGGTGTTTGTATTAAGTCATCACGGGTTTACTGGTTGTTGTTTGCTTTTGGGTCATCATGGGTCTACTGATTGGCGTTTGTATCGGGTCATCATGGGTTTACTGGTTTGTATTGGGTCATGATGGGTCTACTGATTGGTGTTTGTATTGGGTCAGCATGAGTTTACTGGTTTGTATTGGGTCATGATGGGTCTATTGGTTGGTGTTTGTATTGGGTCAGCATGAGTTTAATGGCTGGTATTTGCATTGGCTCATCATGGGTTTATTGGTTGGTGTTTGTATTGGCTCATCATGGGTTTATTGGTTGGTGTTTGTATTGGCTCATCATGGGTTTATTGGTTGGTGTTTGTATTGGGACACCATGGGTCTACTGGTTGGTGTTTGTATTGTGTCACCATGGGTTTAATGGTTGGTATGATTAGATGACTGAATATTTACCGACTTGCGAGATAAAAATATGATTTATAGAAAATGTGGACTTTTCTATGACACTTTTATTTTCCTTATGGAAATATTGAGTTAGATGTGTTTTGTGAGTTTTATGGATCACCATATTGAATCGTTATGCCTTATGAAAAAGTTTCCATCAAATATATTCAGCAATGTCAGCCAATGACCATTAAGCGGCCATTTTGAATTTGAGCAATTTTGTGATATTTACGTAACTCAAAAAACAGTGCAAAATATCTGCATAATGAATATGAAACAAAGGCTAAGGTCTCACACAAGGATAACTCATGAAAATTTCGTACCAATAAAATCCAAAATGGTCGCCAGTCGGCCATTTTAATTGTTTTTTCCTCATTATCTCGGAAATCTTGCATGATAGCTGATGTATCAACTTCTGCTTCCTCATACTTCACATAGCCATCACATACCACTAGGAAATTTTTTGTGACATTTTGATCCCCCATATAATCAACCCATCAATTACTAGGGCCACTAACAAAGAAATACTCGCTAGCGTGTTCAAGGGAAAAAATCCAGCAGATCTTTTAATTTGACAAATATGCTCAGCTATGTCAGCCAATCACCTGAATAACTTTTGGGTGCAAACGATTTAAAAATGGCCTCTTAGCGGCCATTTTGAATTTGAGTGTTTTTTATATTGTTTACGTAACTCAAAACAAAGAAAAATAGCTGGACCATAAATATAGAACCAAATGTAAAGTCTCAATCAAGGATAAACTAAGACAAATTTCGCAGAAATAATATCTAAAATGACCGACTCGCGGCCATTTTTAATTGTTTTTTTCTCATTATCTCGGAAATCTTAGATTATAGCTAAAGCGGTAATATAAAATGAACCTTGAGAAAGTTTGCTGATCAAATTTAAAATGTCCGACTGGCGGTAACGGAGGGCTGCTTTCTTGTTAGTTTCCGAACAACTATTTCTAGTTTTAAATACAGAACAGTTCAGAGCTGTAGTTCATAAGATGGGTAAATATATCTGCTTCAATTTCTTGCAATTTGATTTACCGTTTTGATGGCGAAGAAAAATACTTATAGCAAACAATGAAAATTATAGCTTAGAAAAATATGCGCCACCGATTCTAAGTTTTCTCGATCTGAATACCCAATGGTCATTATTTAACCGAACATCAGATTGATGCTCGTTTAGGAAACTTTACAGTGTCTTATTCCGTGGTTACCATGGTTACCAGTGTTGTCTGCCGATAAATAATTTGTATTTAACTATTGATCATATATTGCTGCCTCACTGAATATATATATTAATCTAAGTTACCCATACACCAGACTCACAACACCAGGGACCCTGTTCTGGGCCGATCCTAAAAAAAAATAGTTAGGCCTATAAATGAGCTAAGCTGATACCGATAATGCACTAGTTGAATGTAGGTCTACTATATAGTTGAGGTGGACTTAGCTGCCAACTTTACTTTAAGGATCGTCTGAGAACACGGCCCAGATTTTCCCCAATATTGTCGAGTGGAATTCCATAGCTTCTCACGAAGGTAAAAACAAGCAAGGACTGCAGCTATTCTTCCATTTTGTAAGTCTTCTCATGATAACCATAGTATTACCGGTAATAGGGGACAAAGATAATGTTATGTAGGCCTATGTAGCCTACTCTTACAAAGCCAATGTTGAAATCATTACTTAAAGGGACCCCTTGGGATGAGACATTTTCAATGTTGTCACTTTTGAAAATTTAATTTATATGAAGCTATATAGCCTACTGATCTTAACTGAAAATACGAAAAAGTCAAAAAACAATTTTAAAGCACCGAAAAAGAGTGAAATAGTTGTATTTCCAGGTCGTATATTGACATGTAAACAAAACAAGTCAGCAATATTCAGCACTTTACATCACATATTCCCACGTATCAGACGGTAAGATCAGAGCAGTCGCCGCTAATTGGTCTCTTATAGTTAGGACACGGGAGGACACACTTGCAGCACTGATTGTCTACCCAACGCTGGGCCGATGCCATCAGCATGTGGCCCAATGCTGTGAAAACATTCAATCGTCCTTCAGGTATACAAATCGTTTGTTTGGGTTCCTTCTGGTTTCATAGAAATGTTGATTAAAAATATTTGTAAAAATCTAAAAACTCTGAAAAAAATAAAATCTTGATCTGGGTGATACACTACTTCATTACAAGACTAAAAACGAAAATTGATGTCATCCCAAGGGGCTGCTTTAACTATTAATGTATTTCTCTCATTGGATAGGTTAGGATTACGAAGAATTTAATAAGGCATTATATAATGTAATAAATCCTACAACACCAAAAAGTAACGTATTTTGTGAGATATTTTTTATTTCTTTTGTATTTTGAACTGGGTCCCATCTAGTGAGTGTTCGCTGCTGCAGACTGTATAAAAAAATTCAAAATAGTGTGACACTTCTCACCAGATGGCGGTATGTCCATTGTTTACTAATGATTTTATATTTTGTCAAAAAATTATATTGAAAACTAGGCTATAGGACTAATATGTACTAAACTACATGAAAATATTTGAAAATTCGAGTTAAGAAGTTAAGCCTAGATATTAGAAGAAGCACCTTGCTGGATTCATAATTATTGCTGCAATGCCATCAGCATGTGGCCCAATGCTGTGAAAACATTCAATCGTCCTTCAGGTATACAAATCGTTTGTTTGGGTTCCTTCTGGTTTCATAGAAATGTTGATTAAAAATATTTGTAAAAATCTAAAAACTCTGAAAAAAATAAAATCTTGATCTGGGTGATACACTACTTCATTACAAGACTAAAAACGAAAATTGATGTCATCCCAAGGGGCTGCTTTAACTATTAATGTATTTCTCTCATTGGATAGGTTAGGATTACGAAGAATTTAATAAGGCATTATATAATGTAATAAATCCTACAACACCAAAAAGTAACGTATTTTGTGAGATATTTTTTATTTCTTTTGTATTTTGAACTGGGTCCCATCTAGTGAGTGTTCGCTGCTGCAGACTGTATAAAAAAATTCAAAATAGTGTGACACTTCTCACCAGATGGCGGTATGTCCATTGTTTACTAATGATTTTATATTTTGTCAAAAAATTATATTGAAAACTAGGCTATAGGTCTAATATGTACTAAACTACATGAAAATATTTGAAAATTCGAGTTAAGAAGTTAAGCCTAGATATTAGAAGAAGCACCTTGCTGGATTCATAATTATTGCTGCAATGTGATGCATCAATCCAGGGCAGTCATCCATCTTTCTTTGCATAATTCTAGATTAGTCTACACTTTGGCTAACCCGGTAGGCCCAGCACTGCATGGAGTCGTATATAGTCTGTCCGGCGGTGGAGGATGGTCCAAAATGAAAGTTAGCTTTTCGGTATCCAGTCAGTCAATTCTCAAGGGATTGGACTATTGATAAATCCGGCGCAGAAACATAATTATAATGGTTTTACTCTAATAGAATAGTTACATTATAGCATCAATTACCACACGTGTGTGCAATAATGTACTTGTTGATGTCAGGTATGTGCGTTTTTTAATGTACCTTTATGATTTTAACTAATGTACATGTGCGTTTATATTTTATTACCGACATAGTTCATATAGGCCTAACACTTATGTGTATTTATTGTAGGACTACCTTTATGATTTTAGCTTACTTTATTGCATACTTTTATACATCGACTATAATCAGCATACTTTTATTTATGAGATTGTTAGCTGTGGGCCCTATTTAATTATTATGGATGTCAAACTCATTGGGTGCCAGTCACCTGTATTGACATCCGTTGCATACACTTTTACTAGGTATTTTTACTTTACTACTCATATTGTAAATGGTGTATATGCCCCTATATTGAATTTGTAATTTACTTGTAAATGTCCTTTTACATCTTTGTTTCACCATGTTAAAAATGGTATATCATCGTGCTCTTTGATATAGCCTATCATAGATGCGTTGATTGTGTCTTTTGTTTCAAAATTCGATCAGCTGCTGATGGTATAAGATTCCTCCCATCCGGCCCAATATTATGACCTATGATATAGAACAAATCCTATCAATGTCTTTATCGCGTATTGCTGGAATTATTGTAACTTTGATTAAAGCTTGAAGCAACGCTGGGTGCGCTGATTTTACTGCGAGTGTAGTGTGATCAATTTCCCATCGATCTATTTTGGACTGCAAAGGCAAGCACTCTATAGTAACAACTTAAAGGGACCCCTTGGGATGAGACATTTCACAATGTTGTCAATTTTGAAAATTAAATTTACATAAAGCTATATAGCCTACTGATCTTAACTGAAAATACGAAAAAGTCAAAAAACAATTTTAAAGCATCGAAAAAGAGTGAAATAGTTGTATTTCCAGGTCGTATATTGCAATGTCAACAAAACAAGTCAGCAATATTCAGCACTTTCCATCACATATTCCCACGTATCAGATGGTAAGATCAGAGCATTCGCCGCTAATTCACTGTGGTTAAGCGGTGGAGGTAACTGGAGTTACCATTAGCAAAAAATCGGCTACCGATTCGTTTACATTTTCATCTATTTGGTGTAGTTTAACGTTATCCTTTGCTCCATCGATTTGTAGGTGGATTAATATCATTTAACTGGACAAAATGGACATCATGTTAACCACAAATTGTCGATAATTTTCTCGTAATCAGTAAACTAAATTTGTTCAATGAGAATGGTAACTGTCATGTGTCAATTCCAGCTGTTACTGGTAGCTGCAATTCAGTGGGTGGTAACTGTTGGTTTCAATGGGTGGTAACTGTCGCTTCCTATTAGCAGAGAAAATTCTTTTATAAAATGTATATTCTAAAACAATTTTAGTATTTGTTTGCATGATCGTGAAGTTGATAATGATGCGTCCTGACTTTCATTTTAATTGGTACCGTATACTGTATCACAATAAGGGGCGCTGTAATATATTATGAGGGCCTAGTACATATATAGGCCTAAAAGACTGAATGCATATCTATGTCAGTAGGGGCCTACTCATAGGGGTAGGCGGTGACCAAACACTGGATCAACATTAATATAATAAGGCTTACTTTCAAACACCGGGTCGTTATATATAAGTAATACAAAAAAAAAACATTTCGGAGATGTCTCTTTTGATTTTTAAAGAATACTATATTTATTATAAATTATTTAGGTACTTATAGTCAGGTAGCTGAGCATCAAATTTTAGGCTTATCATTATCGGGCGGATAAAAGCCCAAAAGGCTCAGTGGCATATCCTGCTTAATGTTAGCCTTGGAGCCCAACAGTATTTTCTACTTAAGACGCTGAAAAAATCCAAGGTAATATGGCCGCCATTTGTACAAGATAAAACAACAAAATGATAATATTTTTGACAGAATAGATGCAGATTCTTGATTTCGGTGTGTAGCATAAGGATTTTAGTTATGACTGATATAGTGATGTAGTCAGAAAGTACTTTCGACATTGGATTGTTATTAAAATCCAAGATGGCAGCTATTTGTGCAAGGTGAAACAGTGAATTGGTATCATTTTGTATAAAAAAGAAGCAAAATCATAATTTTGGTGTGTACCATAAGGTTTCAAAGCATGTCTGACACGTGGGTGTGGCCAGAACATACATTAGTTATTGCATCGCGAGTAAAACCCAAGATGGCCGCCATTTGGTCAAGATCAAAACTATAAATTGATATATTTTCGATAAAATAGAAAAAGCTTCACGATTTCGATGTATGCCGTCTGTTTTCCAGGTAAGACAGATATAGTTGTGCAACCAAAGGGTAGTTCAACATTTATTTTGGATAAAATTGTGTACGGCCACCATTTGACAAAGTCAAACAAAATTCGTGGCAAAAGTTTTTTATCATTTTAGACAGAATATAAGGAGATTCATGACTTTAGTGTCTACCATAGGATTTTCTTATACACATCACCTGGTGGCATTATCCAGAAACCATTTTAGACACTTCAGATTCCATAAACCAAAATGGCGGCCATCAGACAAACAAAATTGGCAACAGAGGAGGAGGAGTAGGAGTAGGAGTACCACATGGGTCATATGACTGTGACAGGAGAAGACATATCTCTATCTTTTGGTAATAATACCGCTTCCCTGTCATGGCCTTTTGGTGGCCATTTTGTTTGTCTATTGACCGCCATCTTGGTATATGGACTGTCCAAAATTATGTTTGCCAGTCACAGGGGCGTATATATGAAAATCCTACATGGTTGTTACCAAAATCACGAATCTGCTTCCTTTCTGTTGACAATTATATTAATTTTTGGTTTCCATCCTGGATTTCACACAAAATGTAATGTCTAATGTACTTTCCAACCACACACAATGTCGAGCATACCCGAAAACCCTATTCTGGTAGACATCGAAATTATGCTTTTCCGTCCTTTCTGTCGAAAATGATGGTAATTTATATAGCTTAACCTTGCAGAAATGGTGGTCATCTTGGATTTTACTAACCAATGCATTGACCAAAATTATATGGTAGATTCCAAAGACTATGGACAATAAGATGGTCGACTCTCACCAAAACGTGAAATCGCTCTCAGTGCTGTCCCCCGGTATTGGCGGTTGGAACTAATGCTTTTACAATCTATCAAGTATTATTTTACCATGTTACGACGTTGATCCTATTAAAAACAATACATACTTCGGGGTTGATGCGCCCGTATAAACAAGTATGCATATTTATTGTTTACAAACAACAGGCGACGCCCAGCTGAAACGAGACGCTGACCCAATTATAGCGTGACGCTGGTGCAAGGTGTTTAATGCTGTTCCAGCATTACCCCGCAATTGGTTGATCGTCTCGAATTTCCTGGCAGGTGACGATTTGTGCAAGGGTAGATACGGGCAAAAAAAAACAAGATAAGGACAATGGAAAGCATAATATTACTATACTTATATAGTCTAATGACTATGGATCATTTGTTATGTTTATCATTCGGAATATACCTGAACAGAAATATTGTGCTGATATAAACCTGTTACTGTTACTGCTGATTCACTCGATTTGAGCGATTCTGTCACAGAATTAGCTTATAAATTCAATGCTGAAATCATTCACGTCCCACATGGGTATCACAATTGAGAAGTGAAATATTTTTTTATATAACAGTGGATATATATGTTACAAAGTGTCGCGATTTGCATGTGATCAATGTAATGAATTTTTACTGCCAATAGTAAATTGCATACATTTCTGTCTGAGAAGCAATAATTGAATATTCAGAGTGTGGGGATTTTGTTCCACGTCAAAACTGAATGCAGGTAATTGGTTCAAAGGAACGAATTTTCGGAAATATACCTTAACAGATTCTACATAGGAGTCATAAAAGAGATCAAATTATTATGTTCATCAAAGACAGTAAATCAGATGCAAGTTGTGAATGTTTCACGCTAATGGGTCTACTCACACTAAACTAGGCCAGTGGCTGATTCTGAGGGTTGTCGTTTTTTGAACACATTTTATCGATATTTATATTTATTTCACCCCCGTAATATTTGGTGGGTAGGAAATAGACACTATGGAGAGTACTTTACATAAAAAATGTCATATATTGGCTCATTCTTTGTGACTTTGTTGTTACATTATGCCCATGACAAGTATAACAGTGGATATATATGTTACAAAGTGTCGCGATTTGCATGTGATCAATGTAATGAATTTTTACTGCCAATAGTAAATTGCATACATTTCTGTCTGAGAAGCAATAATTGAATATTCAGAGTGTGGGGATTTTGTTCCACGTCAAAACTGAATGCAGGTAAAAAGGAACGAATTTTCGGAAATATACCTTAACAGATTCTACATAGGAGTCATAAAAGAGATCAAATTATTATGTTCATCAAAGACAGTAAATCAGATGCAAGTTGTGAATGTTTCACGCTAATGGGTCTACTCACACTAAACTAGGCCAGTGGCTGATTCTGAGGGTTGTCGTTTTTGAACACATTTTATCGATATTTATATTTATTTCACCCCCGTAATATTTGGTGGGTAGGAAATAGACACTATGGAGAGTACTTTACATAAAAAATGTCATATATTGGCTCATTCTTTGTGACTTTGTTGTTACATTATGCCCATGACAAGTGCGTTTTTCCGTATATAAAACGTTACATCGCAAGACATCACATTTTGAGAGGATGAATAAAGGTCTCTGTTTACCGCATACTTAGCTGTTTTTCATCAAATTACGTGCAATAATGATCAGAGTTGAATTTAGGACCACAATGGGGGTAATTTACTGTTTTACATAGTTTTTATGCGTTCTGAACACAAAGGTGACGTACGTGACGTTCAGTCAAAGATTTTTTAACTCCCAAGAAAGTACTCATCATTTTGTATAATTTCTCTGAAATGAGATAACAGATATAAAAACTTGTACTTTGAAGTTTCAAGTTTTATTTCGATGGAAGGTCATCTGTATTATATAAGCCTTGGCTTTTCAATAATCATTTGTTTCTGAAGGGATGCAAACCATTTTGAGCATCACGTACGTTACCACGATCTTTAACCACACATCACCATTTCTTACATGAGTCAATTGCTATGCAAGGGTGTGCAAAAGTTACTTGGCGAATGCTTCTTTGAAGCAGCCTTGCTGCCAAATCAAAACATGCTGCCATGTGTGAGATATGTAGGTTTTAAGTTGTGGGTGTAAATAAATCACGTACGTTACCGAAAAAACGTACGTTTATTTTTTGTTTAAGCACTGCTTGGTACGTCGAAGGTGGGGCGTACAGATTGGGTATATCAGTTCAAGGACAAACAACCTAATGACAGGTAAATTTGTATTATGCCTGAGCGATAATTGTTGCTTTTATGAAAGGTTAAGTCCAGGAAGGTCAAAAATGTATGTGACATTTGACATAACAGAAGAGTCTTGTACGTGATCTTTGACTTCTAGCAACGTATGTGATTGTTGACATTTTCAGTCACTTGTCGAGAGTAAATGTATAGCTCTGATACTGACGCTCACAATCATGTCAACAGTCACATACTGAGAAGAATCATGTACGTGACTTGTCAAACATCACATACGTACAATACACTCCCTGTTTTATTTATTAATTTGCTTCCATCTTCACCTATGGTCGCCCAGATCAGCTCACTACTGGCAACATTATTATATGAAAACCAACAATATATCAAAAGTAACATAGTATTCATGTAAAAAGTTTACGTCCCACATTTGAGTACAGTTGGGGTGGAGGTGTCAAAGGTATGTTTCTCCCCTTGGTGTCTCGTTCTGTCGACCCTGTTTGTTTTAACATATCACCCCTGTATCAGATCATCTCTTCACATCAATTTCACCAGCTTAGCTATTATATCCCCCATTTAAAACGAGAATTATGTAAGCATCACGTACGTGATCCTGAAAGCACCAGGCTCAGAAAAAACATTTCCTGAGCTCCACATCAAGCGAATTGACTTGCAACTTCTCAACAACAAGCTACAGATATTGTACTATCAGGTGATGCAAAAAAAATAATATATAATGTGTTCTAATTTTGTCTTATCATGTAACACTTTTGGCCTAGTTAAGTGTGACCAGACCCATATATGTCCCCATTCGGCTACACCATGTACTGCGGGAAAACAATGAACACATTATTACCAGTAATGGAAGGAGAAATAGATACATATTAAAATTAAACTATAAATAAATTGTGTCATAAAAATGACCGTGGATGTTTTTCCCCGATCTCCTTTGTGGTCACTATGCTTGACGACATATCGTCACTCCCCTCCTGTTCTGTGCCCACATATTTGTGTACTCTCTGTACACAGCTCTTCTGTTATTTAAATGAAGACATTTTAATCTCTAAAATGTATCATAATATAAGATGACATATCTGCTATATTAGCAGTTATTTTCGTTCCAAAAATAAATATTGCAGAGACATTTTCATAACTGTCAAACCTAGAAAAACATTATTTTTTATTTGGAGGCTAAAGTGGTGAAATTATCACTTGTTTTATATGATGATATACTTGCCAAAGCGTAGTTCCAACTCCCGTTAAAAGGGGACACCACTGTATAATGTATTACACGCATTTGTAATTTTGTATGGTGAAATCCGCAAGTCGACCATCTTATTGTCCATAGTCTTTGTAGATACCTAAATCATGAATCAGCTTATATATTCTATCGAAAAAATTATATCAATTTAATATTATTGACCTTGGTCAAAACGGCGGTCATTTTGTAGTTTCACGTTTCACGTCAACACTTTGTCAAAATTCAATAGGGCTTCTAGGCTAATGGTAATTGATAGGTCTTAATAGAGCGTCGTGTAGGCCTATCACAACTGTTGACTAATAGTGTATATACGTAGTGTATATACGTCTATACACGATCTCTACCATACTGCCGAGTGTTTAGCTAAAATCTGGTCTGATGGAACAACAAAATTGATTTTGCAATCAGCAGAGCAGGACTGATTTTTTTCTGAACAAAATTTAATCCTTCAGCTTTATATCCACGAAAAAAAATAATCCCCTTCCCTTTAAATAGCTTCTTCACAGTTGTGCGAAATGTGAGAGTCTCCTTGATGCACTATTGGAAAATTTTCAATAAATAAAGTATCAGTTACCAGCAACATAATTTGTCAGTTACCAGCAGCATGATATCATTGAGTATTGCAGCTACCAGCAACACGCTTGGCAGTTACCATTCTCAATGAACAAATTTATTTCACCGATTACGAGAAAATTATCGACAATTTGAGGTTAAAGGGACTGGCCCAAGCTAAAATCATCAAAAAATCGGTGATTTTATTTCGGGTTCTTAATATGACCATATAATGTAAGCCTGTACATAGACTAGAACTGCCAATTTTTATCATTTTTGTGCTGCGCATTCACCAGTTAGGCTAGATATAGAGACGAAATTCCTGATTTGTAATTATTGACAACCATGTCAAAAATAAGAAATGCGGGAATTTCGTCTCTATATCTAGTCTAACTGGTAAGTGCGCAGCACAAAAATTATAAAAATTTGCAGTTCTAGTCTTTGTACATGTTTACATCATATGGTCATATTAAGAACCCGAAATAAAATCACCGATTTTTTTATGATTTTAGCCTGGGCCAGTCCCTTTAACACGATGTCCATTTTCTCCAGTTAAATTATATTAATCCACCTACAAATCGAAGGAGCAAAGGAAAACGTTAAACAAAATAGATGAAAATGTAAACGAATCGGTAGCCGTGTCAGCCATTTTTTGCTAATGGTAACTCCAGTTACCTCCACCGCTCAACCACAGTGTAATTGGTGTCTTATAGTCAGGACACGGGAGGACACACCTGCAGCACTGATTGTCTACACAACGCTGGGTCGATGCCATCAGCATGTGGCCCAATGCTGTGAAAACATTTAATCATCCTTCAGGTATACAAATAGTTTGTTTGGGTTACTTCTGGTTTCATAGAACTGTTGATTAAAAAAATTGTACAAATATGAAAATTCTGAAAAAGATAAAAACATGATCCGTGGGATACACTACTTCAGTACGGAATTAAAAACGAAAATTGATGTCATCACAAGGGGCTGCTTTAAAGCAAGCAGTTTATTTTGCACAGCAGGCTTCTGCCTTCGGGACCCTGTGGGCTCAAGTGTGAGACCTTGCCTAGGACCCTGCTGGCTAGAACCCTGTAATCTCAAAATCCTCCCAGAAAACACCATTCAACCTGAGACTCTGCATGCTAGTGTATGGGGATTTGCCTAGGACCCTGTGTAGGCCTACTCGAGGGTGAGAATTTTCATAAGATTATTTGGGCTCGGGTGTGAGACCTTTCCTCCGATCCCGTGGGCCTGAGGATAGACCTTGCCCCAGTACATGATCCACTTACCCCAAGCATGAATCAACATCCCCAGGACATGAATCAACATACCCCAGGACATGAATCAACTTACCCCAGGGTATGGAATGGATCAACTTGCCCTAGCCATTACACTTAAATTGCAAAATTCAATGAACCATGATTTTGGTATTTAAAGATTCAAGTTACTGTTACCACCTGGCAATGTGCGCAACCATTTGCCTCGCCTAATACACTAGGCCTACATCTTTTTATGGCATTGCCAATAATCTGTAGGGCCTATACAAGATAAATATCATCCAAAATTGGCACAATAGCTAAACCCTTTCCTCCCCTAGCGGTGCCTGTCTCCAATGGCAGTCCCATTATCACATTATTTCCCCGTGACTTTACCCTTGTCCTGCTGAATTGTTTACCTTATTTTTCATTTATTTCAACCTGGAATTGCTAACCGAATTTCCAGCTTCAAATACCGAATTTTTATTTTTATTTTTGAGAGATAGATAGATCTTCCGAATTGAATTATTTGATCAACTGAGCATCTACCATTAACTTTTTGATCAATTTGATTTTTTTTTTTAATTTGAAATACACTTGGAACCGTAGTTAATTTTCACCCACTTTAAGCTGTGTCTCGCTACCGCGATCCACAACTTTAAGTGGCTGAAAATTACTCGTATCCTACGGGTCCAGCAGTACAAGAGTCGATGCATCTGATAAAAGGCCTACTGACACGTGGAGCGTATCCATCATTTTAGGGGTCAGCGGGAGGTCCACGCACCATAGGCCGACGCTGTGGTGTCTGATCTAAAGTTATGGAGAGAATAACATCGGTAAACGTGAGACGCTGAGCCATTGCTGGCTCAAGACTGCGACGCTGACACAACATCACCCCGATATTGGTCCAACGTCTTGTGCTTGCTGGATTGCATAATAACTCATAGGCCTATGTAAGTTACATATTCCATTCCCAATATGAGGATAATTTGACCCTTCCGGTGGGATCAAGGCTGGGCTATATAAAGCGAAGATGAATGAATCATAAATGAATAGCCTAAATGAATGATTGAATGAATGAATAAACGAACGAATGAATGATTGAATGAATGAATGAATGAATGAATGAATGAATGAATGAATGAATGAATGAATGAATCACACAAAATATTTTTAATGCGGCTGTTTCAACCTCTAGTGAAACAAAATAAAATGCTAAGAAGAATTTTTAATAATCACACGTTATCTTCTTTGTCAAGTATATCAGATATAAAACTGTTTCATGATAACCTCAAAGGGATACAGTGGGTTAAAATGATGTGTGTCTGTTCTGTGATTTCAGCCCAATTTGAACAGTAGTGACCATTTCACACGCTAGGGTGGTAGCTCAAAATCTGTCTGGTAAGCATACCCATAGCGGACCTGTTTTTAACAAGGACATTATCCTTATTAAGCTTCATCCTGATATGGCACACTAAATATCTAAAAGGGTGAAAAATTGTGAAATCGGCCTGCGCAATTGAGGCAGTTTACATGTGTTTCAATGGGACTGGCATTTGGGGTGGTGATACCGTGTAGGCTGTGATTGGTCTTAGGTTTAGTTTGGATGCATCTTTCTCATTGGCCGATTAAGATGTTTACTCCGCCACTTTTTCGCCACATAGAAAACGAACATGGAATGCGTAAAGTGTATCATAGACCAATTTGGAGAACAAGGCTCCAAATCTTGTGAGCAGGTTGGTGTATGTCATATAGATAAAATATCTACTGAAATTTTTTTACTGCGTTAAATAAAAAATGAGACCTAAAGCACCAGAGTAATTAGGATTGGGAACTGGGAAGCACATAATTAATTATTCCTCTATATAAAAATGTCTGGTTTTCTGCTTTTTTCATCACATGAGAACATTACCCGATTGATTAAATTCTGGAGTGATAACATGTAACTATACAGCAACATTACTCCTTGACATGTTTCATTGGTTTTGAAGCTGTCTTCGTTGCCGCAAGTTGCAGCTGGAAACTAAAAGTGAGCCATTGTTTGCAATCTAAACCTGCTATTTGCAATTGGTGTTTCATTGGGAAATGTACACACGACCATTTATTTGATGTTGAGCATTTTTCTTTCAGTTAAAACGCCATGTGAGTGAGTGAGTGAATAATGCTTTACGTAGTTTTCTGCACAATCATGGCAATTATGAATATCGCAATAGAACGAAGCTCGAAGTCGGGACTATGCCCTACTTTTATCGAACGTCAAGGCTTCTTTCTTTATCTATCTTTATATAGTGCCATAAACAACACTGCACACTCCAGGGTTTTCACTGTTTGCACAACCTCTCAGTCAAAAAGTAGTAACTGGCTACTTTAATGTAGGTGGTCACTATTTTTTGGCTTTGCAGAGCAGTGATGTGATTACCTGTTTCACGTGACGTAAAATTACACGATTCGCGTGAAACGTGACTAATTATGAAAAAGTGGTATTATTCACAATTTCAGCACCAAAGCCTACTTTTATACTGAATGCAACATGTCACATGTATAGCTTACAAAAACGGTCGTTGTGTTCAATTTTCGCCAGTAGCCTACATAGCATGCCGTTTTCAAATAAAACAAGTAGAGTTTTAAAACAGTTTTGAAATATTTTATAAATGGTATGAAAACGTTACAGTTTAACATTCCACTTGAAATAGTGTTTACAAATTATTGAAACAGTTCAGAATGCATAATGTTTGTATAATATTACCTAAATATTTGAATAACTCTACAGCGCATGTGGAACATTTTAGAAAATAATGCTTAGACAATTTCAAAAGCTTTCTGTGATATTTAGGTCGATATGACATGTTGATTTTCACATAATTAGGGTCGTATAACGTTCTTTTGGTTATGAAAGGCTGTATCAGTCACTTTACAATTGATAGATCTTATTTGCTACCGTTAATATTCAACAGACGGTAACGGTAGCATTATAGTCCAACGAGTTGTTTTTCTATACACTAAGTTTAAAACACAGCACAAATCAAGAACTGACACCAATAGAAATGTGATAAATATTGCAGGATGCACCACCGGATATTTTGATATATGTTCGTTGATGGTGCTCTATAAGATCAAAAGGCAGTAACTCCTCAGTTGAAAAGTAAACAGTTACTGTCCGTTGATAGCACAGCAGGATAGTCTTGCATCCTGGAAATATTGCATCTCACCAAAGTCGTGGCATGAGTATTTAAATTATCTTAGAATTGGACCTTTATAATACGGCAGAGACAACAATCCCCAAAACACTGGCATCGGCACACTGTTAGTCTATTGGCGAAACATACAGGATATTGTGAACATTATTTTTTGGATAATGATACAATTATAATTATTAAACCACTATATGCCTAATTACATAGAGTCATAGCATTTAATCATAAAATAAGGAAAAATAACAGCTATTTCAGATATTGTGATAAGTTTGGAACATAGTGCCGCAAATAGTACAACATTGCAAACCAGTTTTGATTGTTTTACCCCACTGTAATTTGAATATATATACATGTATTATTTTCGTTTCAGAATATTTTCTCATTTCCTGTAACTGTGTTGTAGCTGGGAACTTTCCTTGTATGGCTTAGTCGAGGTCTCACATAAGTAATTATACATAAAATTGTCATGGAAAAGTTTCATATTACTTTTCGACTATTGTTGAGTGTGTGCTGGAAATTCAAAAAAAGTACATGTAATACTAAATAAATAGAGAGCGGCGCATGAATTGAGGGATCACATGACAACGTGTCACTGAGCCACGAGAATCACCGAAAAAACACTTATCCACTATTTGAAAGTGACATCTAGCTTCACTGCTTCACCTGCATTCCAAATGCGATCAGCTACCATGTTTATTTTGTAAAAAAACATAGTGAACTTTAAAGCAAAGACGTTTTAGTTGGTGAATTATAACAAGCTGTATGATCATGCGCGGCCTAAGCTTGTGGGCGTAACTATATGGGGTATTAAATTAGTTTTGTGAGGCCTCGATAACTTTCCAATAAATCTCCCGTAATGTATAATTCCATAATATGCACTTTGAGTGATATCGTACAGAATAACTCCAATCAGCTTGAGTCCCAAATTCCATGTCACATTATTGAGAACCCTCCAATAAGCTCCCAGTGATTCGTCCACGTGACTAAATTACTCCTCACTTCTATTCACGTTACATTATGCCTGGAAATGTTCTCGTGAGACCATTGGTAGCTACTACCATTGAGATAAACCACTGCACTTGACACCATTGATACTTCTCCAGCTTGACAAGCCCCCAACGATTCATCACTTAATTTCACGTAATTGAGAACCATCAAGGAGATCCATAATGCTTTATCATTCCATAGGACATAATTTAAACTTTCTAACGAGTCTTCAGCTATTGTTCATGTCACGTTTTATCATTGTCAATTTCCATAACTATAGGTTTATCACAAAAACTACGATTTCTGTTCACTCATTCACATCCTCTGTTATAGGGCGGTGCTTCAATTATTCCTCGTCGTTAAATAGCTGCAAGTGTGAATGAAACAGCCGCCAGTGTGATGAGCCCTTTTACTCATACTTCACTCCCTAGCGTGCTCGGCCTCAGACCTCCGGTGTTTGAATTTCGAATTCTGTATCCGAAGGGCAGTGTCATCTCACTCATCTCACCATCCTCAGCTCCTGGCCGAATTTAGCCTGTATGTGCGCAAAAGTGGCCTAGAGCTCGATTCATTTCATTTTACTGCACTCCCTGTCAGTGCCACAGGAGTGATTTAAGAATTTTTCAATCAGTTCCTCAGGAGTCCTCCATAATATTCACACCATTACGTAAAAGTTCTGAAATCACATAATAGCTCATTCAGAGAGCTCCTAAATATCGACAGGATTTTCTACTTTTTATAACCGTGACGTCATTTGAGGATTGTCCAATCACTTTTTGGAGATTCTTCACTTCCGGGATCGTTGTGGTTGAGCAAATGGTGCTGAGTCTGTGGCTGACTGTTGTGATAATGTGGGTGGTGCTGACCGGGTTTGGAGGACTGTTTTCTGTAGAAACAAAAGCAGAGGTAACCGCAGCTCTGCTCACTGCTGTCACTGTCCTGTTTTCTGCCTCGGTGATTTGCCGAGTAGCGCACCACCTCGTAATCGTCACGTGGTCCGAATTCGTCCGTCACGGGACCGTCCCCTGTAACACACAAAAACTATGTTATAAATAATTGCTCAGTCAAACAAAACACATGGTAAAGAAGAGTGCAAGGATATATATGTGAGTAAAAGTTTTTAACCCTGGCGCACTGGGCACAAATTTCCAAGCGGAAAGACATCGTGTGTCACGACTAAGCACTGCTGATTTCCTGCCGATAGACTCGTTTTGAATTTCTGAAATGCCTCAAAATTTCTTAGAGGGGTGGGGTGCAGACAGTCACCTGCGTGATGAGTAAGAGTTAAAAAAACTCAGACTCCAAAACAAAATTAATGTATTTCACCTTATTCTTCTACAAGTTATTGAAAGTATGTTTTTTTCTCACAAAACTACACAGCTGAAAGCAATATTTATGATCCATACGTCACCTTGAGACTCCTTTTCGCCATAAATCTTACCTTAAAATATATTGTTTTATTTCAAGTAGGCCTACATGTTTTATTTGTGTTTTTTTCACAAAAGTACAATCATAATAAATTATTGTCACTGAGGTTTTTTGATGATGTATGACGCGATACCCTATATTGTTTTCAGTGGGTCATCGAGGTCTCGCACCATACATTTTATAGCTCTATCGATGCAAATCGTTCTGTAGAAACCGTTTTTACACATACGAATGTACATGATGATACCTCGGAAAATTACTCAAAATACCGATTGCATTTTATGATGTCTTTGACGCGTTGATTTGTGGGGCGCCCGTGCCCCGCGTATTATGAATAGTGGACTTTCCCTTTAAAAGTGCGCGCAAAACTACATCAGTAGAGGCATACATTATACAGCAGTGCAAAACAAAGGCAGAACTACTTAATTTTCCGGTGAGTAGTTACTGCCTTTTGGTAGAGCACAATATTTATATCTTAAGAACGGAGTAAAAATAACTTACGTTTTCTTTTGCTCTGTATTGTATGGTAGGGTAACTACGAAACACAATAACATCTTCCCAGCAAACATGAGACGTTGGGCCAACGTCTCATGTTTGCTGGGATTTATCGGGAACACGGTGAGTTAAGTGGACGTTAATGATCTGTGGAAATGAAATGAAATGAATCGGGCTTTAGGCCACCTTTGTGCACATATAGGCTAAACTGGGCCAGGAGAACCTCCTGAGGATGGTGAGATGATCGAGATGACACTGTCCTCCAGACACAGGATTCGAAATTCGAGCCCTGGCGGTCTGAGGCCGAGCACGCTACCTCTCGGTCACGGAGGCTCCCCACAATACTAACTTTCACACGTGGATGGGGAAGAAACAATTTTGTTTCTTTCAAACCGCCGAGACCGGGAACCGAACCCCGGACTCTGGCGTGAAAGGCAGCGGTGCTAACCACTACCCTAGGGCCCCCGCCCTAATGATCTGTGGAAGTCGATCGATTGATGATGATCCCAACAAAACGCATTGTCCGCATTTAGATCTGGAAACGTCATCGTCTTGTTATCGTTTTTATTTATGGGGACCATCGTAATCAGGAATATTCACTGCGAATGCCGCAAAAAAAGTCAATTGCGATAATTGTGATAATTAAAGCTCATTTACGCAAGCTTCCTCACGTTCGCCTAACCGTAAACAGCCACACACCATAGAGGTGTGAGCCGTAGATTGCAAAGCTCGTTCCACCTTGGAATCAACGTTTTTAACATGGCGGTGATTGAAGACACGTATATGTAACGGAAAACGAGCTGAAGATGCATAGCCTACACCAAGGAGGCTATAACCTCACTGCATACATGTACACAAATTTGGCTGGTTCTAGTAAGCTTAAAACCTATTATGGACCTGATTATTCGCGGCCAAGTCTTATACTGAGCGTCAAAGGGAATCTGTTTGTGTAGCTTAAAAATCTGTAGCTGCAACCTTCAGTTTCAGTCACAGTTGAGGCTAACTAAACGTTCTACAGTCTCCAGCACGGCACAAATAGTACCGGGGTTTACAATATCTCACATCGATTGATGGGTCGGGCACGCAATCACATGATCCACGGCAGATGGTACGTCTCTGGTTATGATTACTCTGATATCTGAGGTATCTAATGTCTTTAATAATTGTGTGCCACGAAATGCCCGGGCAATCCATCACGACGCAGGCCTAATGAGTCACTCTCAGCGGTATTGCTTTAATGCCACATAATCCGATATTTACAAGTCATTGACGAGATTGCGACCAGACTGATACGAGACGCTGGCCAGATGTTGGCTTACCGTTGGTCCAGTGTCTGCGACGCTGAAGCAATGATGATCCAGCATGTGGTCAGCATCTCGTTTTTGTTGGAGATTATTGGTACACTGCAGTTGTGTCAGCCGCGTCGATGTCATGTCGACGACGTGCCACACTTCGTCTTCTGTCAACTATTCTATCTCTTATGCAAAAGCCAGTAACTGTTTATGCTTTTCAAGTCACCAGTTACTGCTGTTTGTCATGACACGACAGTATTGAACGCATGTCTCAACTTTCAATGCGATTTTTTTGCAAAAGGTCCGTCTACAGAAATGAATAGCCCCGGACGTCTTGGTCACCCACACATCATCCTACATTCAACTTGATTTACCAAATATTTTTTATGCAGCTGCATCACGGTGACCATCATTTTGTATTGCATTCTGTGAAACTGGCGTAAAAATTGAGAGATTTACATAATACTATGTTTTTATTCCAATTGTACACAGTTAAGTAAGTAATTTTTACTCACTTGAAGTTGAGAGTCGCGGTTGCTATAATTTAACCCTTTAACTGTTGGTGCCGAATATATTCGGGTTTTTATTTTTTATTAGCACACTAAGTACCACCAGATAAAATGTGACATCAATCAGCAATATTTGAAAACAGTTGACCTTAATTTTGTCAAATCTGAATTATCTTCACTCACTTGAAGTTTGTCATCGCGTCAGCGAGACACAACTACAAGTGAGTGAAAATTCAGATTGAATAATTTGGCGGTTAAAGGGTTGAGGGTAAGCAAGAGTACACTACACAATATTCCGCCACCATTACCCAGCACTTGTCCGAGAACTGGTTACTAACAACATGCAGAACAAATTTTAGCATGAACAACGTGTTTAGAAGTATTATATTTTAACGACGTAAAATGCGAAAATAGTGATAAACAAAATAGTGATTTTTTTTCCGGCTATTATTATTGAACATGTCCGAGAACTGGTTATTAGCAACAGACAGAGCACATTTGAGCAGGATACATGAAAAACTTGTTGTCGTGCCCACAAGTAAATGTTAACGCCGACACCGACGACGCCGAAATTCAATTGCAATAGCCCACCATTTTCAATTAGAAATTAAAATGCGGGCTAATAAGTTGATAAGTGCTGTTTAAAAAGGGAGCGAGCGCTCATCTTTCCAACGCATCATAAATTGCAGCGATATCTCAATTATTGACGAAGTTATTGATAAACAAGTTTAGAAACAGTCCGAACGTAGCAACAATTTTCAGAAAAAAGGCCCGCAAAGATTAGATAGAATACAGTTGACAAATCACAACAATAAAATTTAAAAAAAAATTCACCTCCAGTTACAATTAATTTTGACAGATTTGAGGCTTAGTTTGTCATCAAATCACAGACTATGTATGTTTATATATTATGTTTGGCGCGGGAAACATGTATATTATTTTTTATGCTTATACTTTTTGTACATAGATGAATAAGTTGCTGCCTAGCTTGCAGAGGCTTTCTAGCCTATTCTAGCGCAGCACAACCAATGTTGTATATACATGTAATAAATTAATATAATCTGTATATTTTTGTATCTGTCTTGGTCAAAAGCTAAATACAATACAAAATAAAAACTACAATGTGTAACTAATCTATTGTCGAAATAATCTTGTACACTTTTTTAAAAATGATAATTTTCGCAGAAAAATTGTTGCCATACTAAAATATAACGAATCAAATAACATGTCAGGATGACTACCATTAACAGATTAAGACTCAAAGAGTCGCTGGCATGGAAGCCACCTAAGTATAAATAATATAAAATATAAAATAATAAATAAATTTAAAAGGGACTGTGCAAATAAAAAATTTTGGATAAATATGGGATAGGATTTTAACTCTAACATAAATTTATCAAATCACAAAAATCTCCACCCAGCTGAACCTGTCAGTCGCGTCAGCGAGACACAGCCACAAAATGGGCGACAATTACAAATAAATAACATTGTGGCCCAAAAGAAAATGTATATATAAATATATATATATATACATACACACATACATATTCAATGAATTAGGTAGGTGTTGTCAAATTACAAACATAACAATTATAAATTAGACAAATGTCAGAATAGTTCTCTATTAGATAGTGTTTGGTATATTGTCTAAAACCGTTTAAACTATGAGTGAGTACCTTTTTTAAAATTGATAAATGTGTGGTATTTAATAAATGTGGCATTTGGTTTCTGATACAATTACGAGCAAACTCATGTTTAAAATGGGCATTTCTCAGTTTGTACCCCCCCCCCCCCTTGTATTATAATCATAAATGTCAGGGTTTAGAGCAAGATTAAAGTCATAAAAATGATCAGGAAGAATGTTGTTAATTAATTTAAAATACAAAAAAAGGATATCGTTTACTTTCAAAATGTTGAATTGTTCAAAGATAGGATCGGAGTGTGTAAAAAAACTACCATGAGCAATAATTCGAATTACTTTTTTTTTGAAGTTTTAAAATCCGATTTGAATCATGACCCCATGCTAATATGCAATAATTGATATGTGGAAGAATGAGAGAATTGTAAATGGTCAATAGTGTTTTTTGTGGTATTAAGTGTTTAGGTTTAATAATCACACCTATTGTCTGCGATATTTTATGTCCTATTTTATGAACATGTGAATTCCATTTGAGGTGTTTATTTATAATTAGTCCCAGGTAATTAAATTCACATTCCATTAATGTATTGTTTATTTTTAATTTTTGAATTGTTACACGTTGCTGTGGTTGATGAAAGAGCATGAACTTTGATTTTAATTTATTTAGGGACAGCTTGTTAACTAATACCCAGTAACTTATTTTTTTCTAATTTATAATTTAATATAGTAAAGCTGCTCCTCGGGATGAGACATTTTCAGTTTTGTCATTTTTGAAAATTTAACTTAGATGAAGCTATATAGCCTACTGCTCTTAACTAAAAATACAAGAAAGTCAAAAAACAATTTTAAAGCACCGAAAAAGAGTGAAATAGCTATATTTCCAGGTCGTATATTGCCATGTAAACAAAACAAGTCAGCAATATACAGCACTTTACACCACATATTGGTGTCATGGACGGTAAGATCAAAGCAATCGTCGCTAATTGGTGTCTTATAGTCAGGACATGAGGGGATACACCTGCAACACTGATTGTCAGCCCAACGCTGGGCCGACGGCATCAACATGTGGCCCAATGCTGTAGGAATATTAATCCGTCCTTTAGCAAGTGTTTGTTTGGGTTTTAATCGGATTCATAGATATGTTGATAAAAAATATTTTTAAAAATACAAAAACTCTGAAAAAAATAAAATCATGATCTGGGGGATACACTACTTCACTACAAAACTAAAAACGAAAATTGATGTCATCCCAAGGAGCTGCTTTAATATTTAGCCCAGAATGTTTAGCATAAAAATCGTTTAAATTTGCGATCAGCTTAGATTATGCATTTGAATAAACGACTTGCGTTCGGAAGATCATTCAAATAGATGATAAACAGCAAGGGCCCTAATATTAACCCTTGTGGAACCCCTGTGGATATATTTATATAAGAAGATTTGAAACGGTCAATTCCAACACACTGTTTTCTGTTTGATAAATAATGTTTTATCAGGCTTATAGACGCTCCTCTAACACCGTAAAATTTGAGTTTGTCCAATAAAATAGAGTGATTTAGTGTATCGAACGTTTTTGACAAATCCAGGTAGACAGCAAAAGGTGTATTTCCATTAAACATATGATTTACAATAGTATCAACAACATTTAGAGCAGCTAATTCAGTCGAGTGATATTTACGAAATCCATATTGTTTATCATAAAAATGGTTATTTAGAGTAAAGTAATCATTCCTTTTAGAAATTGCTGGTAAGAGAGATATAGGCCTATAATTCTCGATTAGAGTAGGGTCTCCCTTTTTAAAAAGAGGAATGGCTTTAGCTATTTTTAATTTGTCAGGGAAAAAAACAGTGTGAAGTGATTGATTTGTTATTGTTGTTAATGGTTTCAATAAATCAGATTTAACCAATTTAATCAGAATTGTTGATAACTCATCAACACTTGAACTATTTTTAAAATTAATGTTATCAAATGTCATTTTGAAATGAAAAAAAAGTAGAAACTGGCTCATTTAAATAATTCATGTGCGAATTGTCAGGTACATCATTGAGGCCTGATGCCAGTGTACTGCCAATGTTTGCAAAGTATTTATTGAAAGAATGAGCTATAGTTTCTTTATCTTTAATTAAACAGTTATTTATTTTCATTTCATCTGGTAGAGAACTTTTCGATTTGTTTTTATTCAATATATTTCGTATCACTGACCATGTACTTTTTATATTAAAAATGTATTTTTGAAATTGGGAGTGATAAATTTTTTTTTTGCAATAAAAATACTTCGCCTTAAAATAATATTATAAGTGCGAACATTAATTTTTCTGAAGGTGTTTCTTTAAGTTTTCTATATAAAAAGTATCTACGTTTAATGGACCTAAGTATAGCCATTGTTATCCATAATGATTTTTTTTGTGTCTATGTTTGTTGAATTTCACTTTTTTACATTGTAAATGTTTTTGTTTTGCTTCTGTAAGCTTTTTCTCTATAATATTATAATTGTAATTAGGGTCGAAATTGGGAAACTTACCGTACCTACATTCCACTGTCGTTTTAACGGTAAATTGTTGGCGTTTTTTTCTGCCAGCATTTTACTGTTGTTTCAACAGTGAAAAGTTTTACAGTTAGCTGAAAATGCTATTGTTAATAATTTGCAGCGCTACTCGCGAGACGTCACATAGGCCTACACCTGATATAGCTGTCATATAAATAGCTCTATTTTAAATCTGTCTATCTATGACGTCTATAGAACCTCTATTAGACGCCATAGATAGACAGGTCTATACATCATATATTATAGATTTGGAGTGCTTGACACACATGTAATTCCAATAATCTATTAAGCACCTGTACCGAATCAGTAGTTGCCATGGCTAGCAATGTTACATAATCAAACGAAACCAAAGAAAATATGTAGACTAATTTGTATGGTTTCCTTCAATACTGGGCTAGATGCTTGGAGGCTGATGATGGACTTACCGACGGTACCAAATTAGTGGTTACTATAGCAACTGATGTCACATAATCATAGAAAGATAAACAAAACGTACAAAAGATTTATTGATTAAGACAGATAAGTATACGAAACCTGAAAATCAGCGAAATCAACTGTAATATAACTTAACAAAATGAAATGAAATGAATCGGGCTTTAGGCCACTTTGGGCTAAATTGGGCGAGGAGAACCTCCTGAGGATGGTGAGATGACACTGTCCTCCAGACACAGGATTCGATACTCGAGCCCTGGCGGTCTGAGGCCGAGCACGCTACCTCTCGGTCACGTTGGCTCCCCACAATACTGAGTTTCACGAGTGGATGGGGAAGAAACATTTGGGAAACGAACCCCGAACTCTGGCGTGAAAAGCAGCGGTGCTAACCACTACCCTAGGGCCCCAGCCCTATAACTTAACACACGCTTGTATAATTACAAACTTATTGTGCAGAAACATTAACAAGTAACAAATGTTATTTACTAAAGCATAGTTAGCTTGTTTGTAGTCTAACTGATCATCACATAAGCGCTCTTGTCCGAGTTGAGATTGATCTTGCTGTTTTACCGCTCCCAACGGAAACAAAGTAACGGTTTGTTCATTTTTGTACACTGCGTTCTTTCCCTGATGAGCGGGGGTCCTAGGATAACGTTAGTGGTAACCACCGCTGCAGTTCGGGGTTTGTTTCCCGGTCTCGGCGGCTTGATAGAAACACAAATGGGCAAAGCCCGCGACTTCAAGAATCATGTGACCCCAGCAGTGTTCTCGTTTGTAGTGACCGCCACTTATGTTTAACCAGTTTTATAATTGAAGTCATGCATAGACCTTTCAGAAAATGTATAGTTATCCATAGCCTAGACAAGAAAAAATGTGCTTTTGACCACTGTAATGCCATAAAAATGACATTTTTGGCATGCCGCCAGCTTAAATTTTTGTCTTAGACAGGTCACTGCTCATGAGTGGGTGCAGTTTTTGGAAGATAAATTGTTTGAATTTGACGAACATATAGTAGTAATTGTATTTATAAAAATAATTCCCAAAAGTAGTATATTGTCCCTTGCAAAATTGAATTAATGTTTATGTCGCCACAAAATAACAGAATACGTTACATTTGAGTTAGTTAGTTGTTTTTATCTGCCAAAAATTTTAAGATCAGCTAAAGTTCCTTACTGTGTGATGAATATGCAATCTAAGGTATGTATATAAAAAGACATAAACAAATTATGTGATACTAACAGTACTACTCTTGTAATAATCAATAGAAACAAGCAGACGATATTTATTTTTTAAGAAAACAGAATACGTTACATGGACTCTGAAGATATAGTGATATGCACACTTTACAACAAATAGCCCTTTAGTTACTCACTAGGTATGTCTCCACGCAGCAAGTAAAAATTTAGCCTGGCAACTGAACCCAGCTTTACAATTGTGCAAAAAGTAAAAGAAATCCAGAATACGTTACACAAAATACGTTACATTTTGTAACGTATTTTGGTAACGTATTTTGGTAACGTATTTAGCTCTTCACTAAACAATGTTGTAATAGTGCATTCTGTTTCGTAACAAAAGTACAAAACACTCACACTTTGCATGATACAACTATTGACTGGATATAGTGACATTCAGTATCATTACTTTATCATAACATGAATTATGTTAGTTATGTAACGTATTTTGGTAACGCATTTTGTATTTTTATTGGAAATATAAATTAACAGGCACGAAATGCCAGAAACTCAGTATATATCGTTATAGAAATAAAAAAAACACTTAGACAAAAAAACACCTGGATTATTCAATGTGGCAGTGTGTACTAACGTATATAAACACACAAATACAGAATACGTTACTTTTAATTCTGATAATGATTTTGTGCCTGGTGAAGTATAGTGAAATAGTAGATACAATAATTCTGGTGCAACATTATTGAAACATTGTGGTGATATTGAGTCCAATCCGGGCCCACCTCTTCATCACCATTATAATGTAAACCAGTTAACTTTATACTGTGTAAATATTAGAAGTATTCGAGCCGTAGTCAGCGAAAACCCTACAATAAGAAAATTTGATTATTTGTGTGCTGAAGCTTCATCTCGTGAAAATAGTATTGTATGTGTATCCGAGACATGGTTACACAAATCTGACAAAGATATTGATATTGAAATGCCTATGTACCGTCGAGATAGACCAATGAACAGGTACGGTGGTTTGGTAACATATATTCATAATTCTGTAAACAGCAACAGGCTCACCTGCTTTGAACCCGCTGGTAGTGAAATAATGTGAAATTAAGTGGACAATAACAAAATACTCCTGTGCTCTTGCTATAGGCCCCCTAATAAATCCGCAAAATTTTTTTTGACGATGTTCAAAATATTCTCGACTCGGCATCGTCCACTTTTGACACAGTAATTTTTATAGGAGACATGAATTGCAAACATTCAGATTTTTACGCACGCGATAAAACATGCAATGCTGGCAAAGTGTTTATGTTTATGTTTATTTGACTTCCTTTTAAAAGCATGCAAAAATGGTACATTATGATTATTAATATCATTTTTTGAACATGGTATTAACTTTGGTTGACGGGAACAGGTCGAGACGACCTCTACAATGCCTGTCAACCATATAAGTGAATTAAAATTATAGAATAAAATAATATCCAATGTTTAAAATAGCAATAGCAATTTAAAAATGTACATAGTATAGATTATAAAGTTTACCATTTGTACACATAAAATAAAATAACCGACAATTGTCTGTCATCTGTTTCCCGCACCAAAACCAGAGATAAAATAGCTACACTGTGCTCTACACCGTGTAGCAAAAAAGGACACTCTGGAAAGCGTAGAAACCTAATTAAAACCTTCAAATGCTTTAGTTGTCTATTATATCAAAATGAAATGAAATGAAATGAAATGAATCGGGCTTTAGGCCACCTTTGTGCACATATAGGCTAAACTGGGCCAGGAGAACCTCCTGAGGATGGTGAGATGATTGAGATGACACTGTCCTCCAGACACAGGATTCGAAATTCGAGCCCTGGCGGTCTGAGGCCGAGCACGCTACCTCTCGGTCACGGAGGCTCGCCACAATACTAACTTTCACACGTGGATGGGGAAGAAACAATTTTGTTTCTTTCAAACCGTCGAGACCGGGAACCGAACCCCGGCGTGAAAGGCAGCGGTGCTAACCACTACCCTAGGGCCCCCGCCCTCTATTATATCAAAGGACATACAACTAGGATATGTGAAAAGGAAAAACAGTAAAAACTTATGGCACTCTTAATTTTAACATAGGCCTACATACATCCCTAAATAAAAGTAATACTATAAACCTAGAATACATCTACTGACGTCAGCTCATATAGCCGTCGCGCAGCCGAAATATGCTGAGTAGTACCACATATGCAATTTTAGACTGGAGGAAAAACAATCCCAAACTCAAGAAGTAAATCAGTTGATTAGAGATATTTGAAATTCAGCATAAGGACCCACCTGGTCTGGAAACAAAGGGTACTGGAAAATCACTAAACCTAAAAATAAAACAGAAAAAAAAACAAATAATAATTTTGAGGGGAACAGCCATCCATGCCATGTGGTAATACTCTAAGTCAGATCATGACAAGCGTGATCATGTAGAGTGATGTCGGTCTGCTCCGAACAGTATCAGAGCCAGGCAGACAACACAATGCAACATTCGCAGATTATCGTTCATAGGTCGATCACTTAAGGTGTCATTTGTGCTAAATATATAGATATATATTCAATACGCGAGTATAAGTAAGGCGGGGCGATTTGTCATCTGCCAACACACGCATATCGACAACGGAGCCCTCCGTCCCCAGTCATGAGTGGCTGGTGACAGCTCAAATAGCCGTCTCACAGCCGATTCAAATTGCACAGGTAGTTTAGGACACAAAATGTTCCGCTATATTCGACAATTTACACAAGTACAAGCCAGGCTCCAGGTACACCGATTATTCACATCAAATAAGTTTACTATGGCGAGATATAATTCATTCAGGTTCTTCTTAAAAATCTGCAAGCTACTAGCATCTCGGATAACAAAAGGTTAAGTGTTCCATAAGCGAGCAGTGCGATAAAAATAAGTACATTGGAACTGAACAGTCTTGCACAGAGGTAATTTGAATAGAACACCCTGTTGAGCAGATCTGAGGCCATTATGCGGACAAGCTAACTCAAAATTACTAGAGTAATCACAAGATAGTTTACCGTGAAGGTAGCTGTATAAAAAACACAAGTCGATTATTTCTCGACAGAAGCACAAAGGCAAGATAGATAATGCTGTGCATCTTTCATGATAGGGTGAAACATAATCATTGAGAATGAATTTTGAAGCTTGACGTTGCACCCGTTCTAATTTGATTATGTCTTTAACATGATTGGGACTCCACATCGGACTACAGTACTCAAGAATACTTCTGACATGGGCCAAATATAATTGGCGCTTAACATCAATGGGGCTATTAAAGCCAACAGAACGTTTTATCATTCCTACCATAGAATGGGCTTTTGATGAAACAGTTTTCACATTCTCTCACCAAGATAATTTACTAGTGATGGTTATTCCAAGATCATTAAATTCAGTTACTCTAGATAAGATATTATTATCAATGGAGTAGTCAAAATCTATTTTCACTTTACGGCATATCGACATGAATTTACATTTTGATATGTTGAAGTTCATTCTCCAAATTTTGCTCCACAGAAACAGTGCATTAACATCATTCTGAAGGGAAAGTACATCTTGTCTTGACTTTATATTTCGATAAAGTTTGGCATCGTCAGCATATAATTTCATAAATGATGTACAAACATCGCAGATATCATTTATGCATAAAACAAATAATAGTGGTCCAATAATGGAACCTTGCGGTACACCTGATGTTACAGGTAAAGGTGATGATACCTGACCTTCTATCATAACTGACTGATACCGACCTTGCAGATAATTTTCAATCCACTGCAATAAGTTACTGCCGACGCCAAATGTTTTAAGCTTGTGAACTATCAGGTCGTGCGGTACAGAATCAAAGGCTTTAGCAAAGTCAAGAAATATAATGTCTGTTTGACTTCCAGAGTCTAAAATTCTACTGATATCAGAATATGTATCAATTAGTTGTGTGGTAGTAGAGCGATGTTTCATAAAACCATGTTGAGCCGAATTAGTTTGTGGACTGACAACCGGATAAATGTGATTGAATACAAGTCGTTCCATAACTTTACTCACACTGTTGAGAAGTGATATTGGTCTGTAATTATCGACTTTGCATTTCTTGCCTTTTTTGTGAATTGGTACAACATTTGAATACTTCCACACTTCAGGTAATGTACAAGTTGACATACTGAGGTTAAACAGTGTGGTTAGAGAGGGGGCTAATTCATCGGCACACTCTCTCAACACCTTTAGGGGTATGTCATCGGGACCAGAGCCTTTGTTAACATCTAACCCTTTCAGTACATTGATTATATCAATTTCAGAAAAAACTATATTAGCAAGTATGTTGTCTGACTTAACTGAAACAGCAGGTAGAGCAATTCCTGTTTTTGGAGTGGAAAATACAGAGTGAAAGTAATCATTAAACATTTTTGCTTTATCAGCGGCGTCAGTGACATCGTTTTGGCCATCAGATACCACTGCAGGTATTTGGCGAGAATTGGTATTCAGACGACAAAATGTCCAGAAGCGCTTAGCATTATTCTTCAGTGATAGGGCTAGATCAGACATAAAACTGTTACGTTCATCTCTGAGCATTAGTTTTAATTTGTTTCGCAAATATTTAAATTTGTTCCACATCTGTACATTGTTTGTTCGTTTGGCTGCAGCCCAAGCAGTGTGTTTACAGTTATGCATGTGTCGTACTTCACCATCCATCCATGGATGTTTAGAACTATTTTTCACTGGTACCAGTGGTATACATTGATTAATATGTTCAGTGCCTGTTGAACTCCAGATGGACCAAGCTTCGTTCATATGGGTAGAATTATTTAGTGAAGTATTGAGGGACCTATTACTATTTGTAATCAGTGATCGCAGAGCACTAAAATCAGCTTGTTCAAAATTATACACTACTCTGGGTATTTTTCGTTTGTTGCAGCCTGAAAGATTGAGTTTAAACGTAAGTATTGTATGGTCTGTATCAAAGTCGATGGGACATTCGACGGGCTCGTCCACTAGATTTGGCTCAGTAGTGAACACCAAATCAAGAAGACTGCCATGCTTATTTGAAATTACGTTATTCATCTGAAAGAGGGAGTTCTCTGTTATCATATTACAAAATGAATTACCAGATTCAGACTTTGACGAGTAATTAGACCAGTCAATATTTCGCATGTTAAAATCACCCAGTAAGCAAACGTTTTTAAAGTTGGATGTAGCTGCTTTTAGTAAAGGAGAAACGTTACATATAAATTGTGATACATCTCCATTAGGTGGCTTATATGCGAGAATGAACAGAATTTTACTTTGATTGTTCGGTTTAACTTCACGCACAACAATCTCTTCTTGAGGTTCTAGGTCATAGCGTTGACAGGATGATATGTTGTTATTTACACATAAGGCTACACCGCCACCAATTTTATCACTCAAAATATCATGCCTGTCTCGTCTGTACACACTATAATTTGGGTGCATGAGCTCACTGTCATTCACCTTGCTGTCTAGCCATGTCTCTGTAATGGCAAAAATGTCAAATCCACCCAAAGTGACAGCGTCTTTCAGTTGGTGAAGTTTATTTCTGTTCTTTGACACAGATTTGATGCTTCTCGCATTAAGGTATAATACAGAAGTTCGATTGTCAGTACTATTTTTACTTTTGTAGTTCCGCCTTGATGCATTTGTGCTTGTGGGAATTTTTGGCGTACCTGGAACACTGGCTAGGGATGGAGAGTTAGTGCAGTTTTTTCCGGCACACTCATCTTGGCCGGATTCCTATTTGTTTGGGCACCGATTCGCCTTATGTTTCTTTTCGCCACACAGGTAGCAAGTCACAACAGATCCGAAACGGCAAGCTTTAGACATGTGCCCTGTGACCCCGCAGAAATCACACAGAGGTTGTTCACTTAAGGTTTTAGGTTGGTCAGCAACCTGCTGTTGATATTTTTTATTGTTTTGAACATGTTTTTTAGGTTGTTTTAGCTTGTCGTCATTAATCTGTTTGTGAGACTTGCGTACTTTCCCTTGATTGGGTTGAAAAGAGGGCAAACGGTTTACTTGGGTGGCATTGTTGTTAACCGCCTGTTTTTTCTTTAAATTGTCTTTTTTGAACTGTATGTTGATATCGAGATTTTTAGCCAAGACAGCAGTGCCGCTCGCGTTTAGGTGGATCCCATCTTTTGTGATCAGGGCATAGTTACTCGAGCCATTGCGAGTTTTAAAATTGTCATCATTGTCGATAAACTGGATGTTTCTACTTTGGCATAATTCAGACAGACCACTATTGAATGTATCAATTCGAGCTTGTGTTTCTGGATTAGAGCGAGGACATACGCTACTAACCCTCACTGTACCTGTATCAGTGACAGCAGTAGCAGCAAGGTCGATAAGCTCATTGTACTGTCCAAGGATTGCTTTAACATCGACACTGTCAGAGCAATCGTTACTTCCTACATGAAGCACAATATCCTTGTAAACATTCTTAGGTTGTTTTAATGACTTCTTCACATCGTTTATGTGTCCACCAGGAAGGCTCCGGACTGAAGTTTTGGCTGGGTCAGTGTTAATGAAATCTCGTATTATTGAGTCACCAATCAGTAACGTTTTAATGATAGGTCTACTCTTCTGATTTAAAGCCTTTATCTTTAGAATAGGATTTGCTTGATCCGAATTGCTGAGTTGGAGCTCGAGCTCGGCATTTTTGGCCTTCAGGTCATCACACTCACCAATTTTAGACCCAATGAGTTTGACTAGGTCTAGGTTAGATTGTTCAAGAGTTTTAACGTGCATAAGTTTAGCCAAACCCTTGTGCACTTCATCTTGTAAGAGCTGGAGTGCCACAACCTGACTGCTTACATCCTGCAGTGCACGTTGACATTGCTGCAGTATGTCTGTCTGGCAGCGGCACCTCGGACAAGGCCATACGCCAATGTTTTCAGACCTATGTAGGTCTACGCATTCCAGATGGTGCCAAATGGCACAATGAGAGCACTGTACCATTTCTTGAGTAGATTGGCGATTATATTTGCATTCAGTCTCTAAACAATATATCGTAATTTCTTTCGATTGATGCAACTTCTTTTGCTTTTTATGTCCCTTAGCTGGAGGGGCTCTGATCTTTCCTGTGGCAGCAATGTTTTTAGGTCTGGCTCCGGTAGATGTGAACTTGTCAGCGTCACCTAGTGGTTGTGTGTCCACATGTGCTGTACTCTTTTTGGGCTTTTTGGTTTTACTCTTTTTTACCTGTGTCAAATGTTGTGTGTCGGGTATAACGGACACGTTAGAGTCAGTGACGAGGTGAGCTTTATTTAGACGTGTGCTCCTTCGTAACTGTCTCTTGATTCTGCGCTTGCCGCCAGCAGAAGGCTGTGAAGGGGCTATGATGCAGTTGGAATCAGACAACAATCCCAACTGATCCACTGTCTTCCCCTCCTCGTTTAGTTCTGTTGTAGGTTGAACCTCTTCTTCTTCTTCAAGATTTGGCAGTCTTGGAATTTGTGAAGTTAAAGTTCCAAGAACAGAATTTCCAATTTCGTATTCCCAGGCCAGACTGGTGTTATGTGGCTGCTGGGACTCATTTAAAAGCTCACATAGAGACTCAGAGCTGTTAGCATGTGTCATTGGCGCAGTGTGCAAGGAATTGTTCGATTCTTATTCTTATGATCAGCTTATCAGTGAACCAACCCGTTTCAGTGGAAACAGCCAGAGCTGCATAGACCTTTTATTTACTAATACTACTCACTTTTTCGATAAAATTGGAACGGAACCACCTCTTCCTAACTGCGATCATGTTCCTATAACAGCAGTCTTAAACTTTAAATATAAACACGACAGTTCTTTTAAACGGGAGGTATATAATTTAAAAAAAGCCGATTTTGACAAATTTTGTTGTCTCCTTTCTACTTCTCCATGGCAGAATGTTACGTTACTAGATGATGTTAATTATTGTGTTTTAATTTGGTCTGATATGTTTATCAAGATTGCTGAAGCATGTGTACCACACCAAAATGTTATTATTCGACCTAAAGATAAACCTTGGATGAATTCCGAGATTCGAAAATGTATTAACAACCGCCGCAAATTATTTTAAGAATTTAAACGCAGTAACTTAGATAGTGTCAAGAACTATTACAAACAACTGAGAAATAAGATTGTGTCAATGGTTAAAGAAGCTAAAAATGCACATGAAGTTAAAACTGAATCAATTCTATGTAATACAGCAACAAAACCGAAACAGTGGTGGAGTGTACTAAAACGCGAAATTAAAGGCTCAAAAAAATCTGAAATACCATCTATTGTTCATGGAACAGATACTATTCACGACAACTCAAAAAAAGCAGAAGTTTTTAATAATTATTTTATACAACCATCTACCGTCGATGATAACGATATGATACTCCCCCCACTCGCTGATCGTGATTATCCAGATATCGAAGATTTATTAATTACCTCTGACCAAGTTAAAAACATATTGTCTACTTTAGATTGCAGCAAATCAACTGGATGTGATCAGATTGGCAACAGACTTCTTAAAGAAGCTGCGATCCCAATTTCTCCAATTTTGTGTCATATTTTTAACAAATCTCTAACTAATGGTATTTATCCTGAAACCTGGAAAAGAGCCTTAGTTATACCGCTATATAAAAAGGGCATCAAGTCTGATATTAATAATTACAGACCAGTATCACTACTCCCTTGTGTCTCTAAAGTATTCGAAAAACTTATCTTCCAACATATTTTCTCTTATCTGAGACATAATGTTATAGGGACGTTTCCGTCGCCTTTGTTATCAGACGAGGTGGGGCCTTATGGAGGATTTCAGAGTTGCTAAGTCAACTGATTTCCTCTATGAGGTCGGGAATGTTTTTCTTCGCTTGTAACTCCGAATATGTGGTACTAACTAGGTCGTGATTGAAACAGTATGAATTAAACAATATAGTGAATTATAAAAAGACTTAATGTTTTTGTGCGAAGACCATGTCCTGTGTGAATTGCACAAATAATTTTTAACCGCCATTACTACTGTTATTACGTCGTTAAGTTTGCACCACTAGTCAATCTCAGGGAATCTCCGCGCTAATAGTGACTGTGCTTGCATGGTCACATGACTCGGAGCTACCTGTTTATGCCATATTTATTGTACTTGCATGATATTATATTTAATTTTAAAAAATACCATATAATTTTTACCATTGTCTTATTGCATACTCCAGTTACTGTAGCATAATTATGCACTTGTATATATTTAAGGTTTCTACGCTTTCCAGAGTGTCTTTTTTGCTACTATATATAATTAGTATGTCATACGTAGTAGCTATTTTATCTCTGGTTTTGGTGCGGCATACAAAATGATAGACCTCTATGTTATCTTGGCAATGCCTTTTAATTCATTTTTAGTAGTAGTCATTTATATTATCGAAATACCCAGTTTTTATTTTGGCAATGCCACTTAACATGATTTTAGTTGTGTATGTCATACCATGTATATTATCATATGATTTTAACAAACTAACAATCTTGTATATACATGTACATATCTCTCTTTCATTTCTATGACAAATAAGTCTGTAATGACTTTTCTTTTCTGTCAATAAAATATCTGTCTGTCTGTCTGTCTGCTATATTGTCACCACACCAGTCAGGTTTTATAAACGGAGACTCGTGTGTTAACCAGCTGGCTTGTATCTCTCATAACATATACAAAGAACTTGACAAAAATAACTCGGTTCGAGCTGTATTTTTAGACTTTGCAAAGGCGTTTGACAAAGTTAGCCACAAAGGCCTGATCTATAAATTTGAAAAATACGGTGTTACTAGAAACATTCTATCTTGGCTTACAAACTATTTAACTAACAGATCACAAAAAGTAGTTTTTAAAGGCTCGTCGTCAGATTGACGACATATTAAATCAGGAGTCCCCCAAGGATCCGTCTTTGGGCCACTCTGCTTCCTAATTTATATTAACGACATTACTGAAAATATATCCGGTAGCATGTTCCTTTTTGCAGACGATGCTTCTATTTTTAGGCCCATACGAGATACGTCAGCTCGAGAAGATTCGGAACTTATAAATGAAGATCTGAAAACCATTAAAAAATGGGCTTCACAGTGGAGACTCAAACTCAGTATACCAAAAACTGTCGCTATTATGTTTTCTAGGAAAAGAGTACCCCCAACTGAACACCCATTATTGTTAAATAATATTCCATTAAAAAATGTAAAATTTCATAAACATCTGGGCATCACATTTTCTGCGGATATGCAGTGGAGCCATCACATTGATTGTGTGACATACCATGCTCACAAACGAATAAATATGATGCAATAATTTAAATATAAATGGTCAACATTCTGTCTTAGCACTTGTTAGTTTTCTCCGACCAGTCTTAGAATATGGCGATATTGTGTATAGCAGTTGTAAAAAAGCTGACGCTGCAAAACTTGAAAGCGTTCAAAATGATGCTTTACGCAATATTGCAGGTGCGAAAAGATCTACATCCAACTTTTTATTATTGAACGAGACTGGTTTCCGGACATTGGAGACGCGTAGAGATGCACATAGCATGATCTTATTTTGTAAATGCTTGCACAATAAAGTACCTCAATACCTGCCTGATTGTATGCCAGAACGCCTGCATTCTCGTAATACCCGTTCGGCAGCTTCTCCACCATTTCGTATTATTAAAGCTAGCCACTGTAACATGCTCTCATGAACGCTGTTTAAAACAATATTATGTATGTCGCAATTATTCAATTTCTCTTTGATTTTATATTGTTTGCCATCAAACCAACGTTAAAACCTGTCAAATATTATAAAATTTTTATGTTTTCTATTGAGTGCTTATTGTCATACTGTTCTGTTGAATGTTTTTTTTTTTTTTTTTATTTTGTCTTCTGAGGAGAGCATTTTCATTAGTTTAATACTATGTTGTAATCCTCGTTAAATAAATATGTTTAAACCGATAATTCTGGTGACAATGACACGCACAATTTATTGTATCGCCTAGGTTTATTTAAAACAATATTGAAAGGGTATTGAACATGTACACACTATGTTCTTATCAGGAAAAAACTAAAATAAAAATACACTACTACTTTGAAAAACCTTTATATCTTGTATACTGCAATGTATCAAGACCATTGACACTTAGAAACATTGAAATTACATTATGATATTTAATTGTGCATGTTTTTATTTTGCATAGTATTTGTACAAAAATGCCCAATACATATCAGATATTTTGGTAAATGTTCAAACTATAAAACAATGTAACGTATTCTGTTTGTTTTTGATGATTTAATTTGTTCCTTAAAAAAATGATTAAAATTGATGTTTTATACTTGGTATCTCACTTTTTAGGACAAGAAAAAATATTTTTTATATTTTGAAATAAAGTTGTAAAAAAGGTCTAGTGAGAAGTTGATTTTTTGATATTAGCTTGTGGAAAAGTCTTAAAGTGGCGGGCTTTGCCCAAATGTTTCTTCCCCATAATAATCCCATGAACCTAAATTGATGTAGTTATGAAATATGAACAAAATATTCATTTGATTATTATTTTTTATGTTTTTTTATATTGCCATAAATAAAGAATGTATTTACCCAACTATCCATTGTGTTTGGTTTTACGAATGGTTTGTAAATGAAGTAATTTGCACGAATAGGACAACCAGTTTATTCCAATCGGGGCATTTGTGGTGTTATGGAGAATACTAAATGATAAATAAGTGGTTGCTATGATAACCGACATCGCCAAATGCCAGACCATCTTCATCGATAAGTTTATTATTTTTTATTATATTATATCTAAACTATTGAATGCATCTGCCTCTATCACTGAATTCATGCTGATATGTAATTGATGGGTGCTCGGTTGCAAAATTAACAGAAATTAGGTTTAAATTAAATCATTTTTGTTCATATAAGAAAGAAAACTTGAATGTGCCGATGTGTCTACATTATAAATAAGGACCGGCTATCCCAGCCAACACTACGCGACGCTGGCCCAATATGAGGGTGCACATGGGTCCTGGAAATTATGCATTCTTCCCACTTCACTTTTTACCCATTTTTTTGCCTCATCATTCACTTTTTAAAAGGGAAAAATGATCTAAACATAGATGAAAATAGATATATTTTTTAGCTTCGTTTTTTACACAATTTATAAACTGCAATCCTCGATGTTCGGCCCCTAAAAACAGGCGCTTCGCCGTTCGTTGGATTCGTTCCTAACCCATGTGCCCCCCTCCAATATTGAAACAACATTGGCTTAACATCTTTGACTGGGCTACTTGTTTACTTTTTATTCTTCATTCATTTAAAGGGACTGGCCCAGGCTAAAATCATCAAAAAATCGGTGATTTTATTTCGGGTTCTTAATATGACCATATGATGTAAACATGTACATAGACTAGAACTGCAAATTTTGATAATTTTTGTGCTGCGCGTTCACCAGTTAGGCTAGATATAGAGACGAAATTCCCGATTTCTAATTATTGACAACCATGTCAAAAATAGGAAATGCGGGAATTTCGTCTCTATATCTAGCCTAACTGGTGAATGCGCAGCACAAAAATTATCAAAATTTGCAGTTCTAGTCTATGTACATGTTTACATCATATGGTCATATTAAGAACCCGAAATAAAATCACCGATTTTTTGATGATTTTAGCCTGGGCCAGTCCCTTTAAAGTCGGAGTTGCTGACGAAATGCTGAATCCGGCTTCAAATATAGGGCAAATTATAGCAGCGTGAACGTAGTCTTCATTATCCGTATGATGTTACAATTATTTTGCGTTACAAAACAATCATATAATTTACGTATGTATCTATGTGTACGGGACCAGCAGCGCTTAACTAACGTAATGATACTCCCCACCAAACGCTGTGCCGTGCCGCGCCGCGCTCGCAAAATTCAACAAAAGTGGCCCCATAAGAGCAGCGCGGCGACTGAGAGCAACGCCGAAAAAATTCGGTGCCGTGAAAGATAAACTTTTCCCAGTTTATCCCAAACTAGCTTTACTGTGAGAAAAACCTAGAGCTGAACACACGCATACGGCCCGCGAAACACGTATGAGCGATGAGCGAGAGGACCAGGTCCAGGTGCCGTGACGTAATGAATGGCGGAATGGATGTGCCCTGTCGCGCCATGCCGAGCCGCGCCGTGCCTTCTATCACACACCAGTCAAATAACGACAGGGATTGCGTGACCTGAGCAAGGGTCACCGGATCAGAGCACAGAAAAACTCTGTCGGCGCCACAGGTCAACAGTCGCGTGATTTCTGCGGAGCTGCTAGCTGCACGAGAGACATGTAACGTAGGCCTACTGGAACAATTTGATAACAAAACGTTGTGCTACGTTTCGATATTTAAAATTAGGGGAATTACACAATTTATCCGATTATCCTTTCACATTAGACAACCGATACTGTATTGTTTACTTTCCTAATAAACAGTTGTTAACTTGTCTGCCTTAAATATGACATTATAGCCTGGCTATTCATCTGCCTCAGTATGTCAACAGTACACCTAAATACAACGTTAGTTCTCAAGATCAAGGTTTGCCGAAGCAGATAAGCGGTAGAAACGTCATAAATTTCAAACACAATGTTCCAAAGTTAGTACAATTTACTTCTATCTTATTGATTCTTGGAACCATGAATAACATATTTCAACAAAACGCTAGTCCTCAATTGAATTATTGTCGAACCAGCGTGGCTATAATCCGGGTGGCGATGATGAGTGTTTACCGAACTTGAGGGCACCACAGAGGGCACCGTGTAAATCGAAACAGAGCGAGCAAACAGAATATGCACGCGAGCCGCAGAGCTTGTCCCCAGGAATGACATCACTGTGATCTGGATTGGATACTAAGCATGATGTGATGCTCCCTCTGGTCCTCAAATATACACGTGGTTATTTGTTAACACCACGTGATGAAGGGTTCTCTGTCTCTATTCTGGGTTGTTGTTACATGACATGTCAAACACGATTATCTCACTCACTCACTCACTGACTCACTGACTCACTGACTCACTGACTCACTCACTCACTCACTCACTCACTCACTCACTCACTCACTCACTCACTCACTCACTCACTCACTCACTCACTAACTCACTCACTCACTCACTCACTCACTCACTCACTCACTCACTCACTCACTCACCCATCCACCCACTCAATCAATCAATCAATCAATCAATCAATCAATCAATCAATCAATCAATCAATCAATCAATCAATCAATCAATCGATTCCTTGTCAATGTCAAGATGATCATAACAGGCATCGACACGTGGAACTCTGCCCCAGACGAACTGACGGCGTTATTATGCTCGATCGCAATACAGGATTAGCTAATTCCCGTCCATCATTTAGTTGTCTTTTAAATTTCTTTATGTGGGTGTTTAGGAGACTTACCCGTGGGTCTTTGAAGCACCAACTGTCCCGCCTCCTCGATCGCCTCACGCACTCTCTCTCTGTCCCTGTAAAACATCATGGTGTCATTGACTTTCTCTAATTAACCATTTCAGCGCGGGGATCGACTTTATACGTCGGAATCTGACGTGTCTAATGTCGATCCCCGCACTGTAAGAGTAAATATTTATAATGGCCGTTACAAACATATAACATAAGTATTCCAATGAAGCGGAAAGAGCTAAGTAAGTCATTTATGATGACTTCAAATTGGTCTACATGGTTTATACACAAATATTTCAGCGTTATAAGGGTTACGCTGCCTTGTGTCATGCATGTTATAGCCTACAACACATCGTGTATTGTAAATCAAATACATTGGTTGACATAATTGCCCAGATGTCCAAAAATACCTATAAAAACAGCATGTGTGTGGATTACCGTACATATATACATACATAATTATATAATCATACAATGCAAGCGTCATTTTTGTGGCGAAAAATATTGCTTTTTAGGATCTTTCTATATCAAAAGGTAAATAGGACTACACTAAAAGATAAGTAGGAAACATTGTTCTATACATTACAAGAAGGACCAACAACTATTTTTTTAAAGCAGCCCCTTGGGATAACATCAATTTTCGTTTTTAGTTTAGCAATGAAGTAGTGTAGCCCCAAGATCATGATTTTATTTTTTTCAGGATTTTTAGATTTATAAAAATATTTTTTATCAACATTTCTATGAAACCGCTTAAAACGCAAACAAACTTTTTGTACACCTAAACACTTGCTAAAGGACGGTTAAATGTTCCCACAGCATTGGGCCATATGTTGATGCCGTCGGCCCAGTGTTGGGCAGACAGTCAGTGTTGCAGGTGTATCACTTCATGTCCTGACTATAAGACACCAATCAGACACCAATTAGCGGCGATTGCTTTGATCTCCCCGTCCAAGACGTGGGAATATGTGGTGTGAAGTGCTGTATATTGCTGACTTGTTTTGTTTACATGGCAATATACGACCTGGAAATTTAACTATTTCACTCTTTTTCGGTGCTTTTAAATTGTTTTTTGACTTTTTTGTATATTTAGTTCAGATCAGTAGGCTATATAGCTTCATATAAGTTAAATTTTCAAAATTGACAACATTGAAAATGTCTCATCCCAAGGGGTCCCTTTAAGTAATTTTCACTTGAAGATGTGCATGACTGTGAACGAAAATATCAAATAAATAAATTGGCGGTGCAAGGGCCAATGAACTAATTTGCAATATATCGTTTGTAAACACACAGCAATAAAAAACAGCAACGCCACCTTATTGTGTTTAGACCATTTACCACCACGTCTATTACTATAGATACGAAATCATACAATACAATTTGTCTCAAGCGTTTTGGCGTCGATCGAAATCGCTGTATTCGGTGTGAACACCGTTTAGCTGGCAGGACCGAGTGTTATTTGTGTGTCCGGCAAACACGACATGCTCATCCAATGTTATTTTAATGCTGGGCCAGCGTCTGCGTCGCTAGCCCAGCATTAAAGAAACATTGGGTGAGCATCTCGTGTTTACTGGACTGCGGTTGCTATCTTTGAACTGCAGACCACTCGCTCAGAGGACGTGTTATTTCTGCTTCATCACCCAGGCATCTGTGGGATTCACACAAACCATGCAAACACAGCCTTCGAGGTTACTTTTACTTGATTTATAAACGCCGCAGACCAGCAGATGAATCCTTTGAACCAATCTATTTATGTAATCATGTGCTCAGAGAGTGTTTTGTTGACCTGGTCCTGATTTATAGGCCGACATTTATTTATTTTTGGGGTTCATATGAGAAAAGCCCGTAATGACAGACTCTGTGTGCGATAGGCCCACAAAGTCTGTTATCGTTGCCATTCATAAAGTTCTGCCCCAAAATCCGGTGCGGGGACTATCCTGCGCAATGCATTATTTTATAATGACAGATTTACATCTCATCCCCTTAACGTAGGTATTTGATTGCCAGTCTGTATAGTTGAATTTATCATTTGAATAGGGTTACCCTCACATTTTCCATAAAATTGTTGATCTCAGCGTACACTGGTTACCAGAATACAGAAACACAGCGTTTCCTATGCTCTCCAACTATGACGCTAAAGGGGCAACCATTCAATCTCCAGGGGGAGGGCGGGAGTATTTTATAAATAAATAATTTCGGGCAGATTTTGCCTGAAATAAATAATTTCAAGTAAATAATAAACATGTAATAACATTTGAAATTTTCAGCGCGCCGCTGAGCCGGATTGAAATAAATAATTTGTCCGCGACAAAAACTTCAGCCCCCTGCTGGGGATTGGAGATTAAATGGTGGCCTCCTAGCCCATGTGGTTACGTCAAACTGGACTACACGAGAACGATCAACATTTGTAAGTAATCTACGTCGGCATAAATATGTATATACTAGTACTATCCCGGCAAACACCAGGCAATTAACCAATGCTGTTTCAATGTTGGGCTAGCGTCGACGACGGTGGTACAACATTGAAACAGCATTGGGTGAATGCTTCGTGTGATGGTGTGAATGTAAATGATTCTGAATTCTGAGCTTTTATTACAATTCGATAATTGTGGACAAAGAAAAAAAGGGAGCATGACTTATTCAAAGTGAAATCCTAAATACATGTTAGCGAGTGGCATGTTACAATAATATGTCGGGATTATGCACATGGTACAAGCTTGCCATAGATGCTTGAATTTTGTTGACATTAGGGTTCCATAATTATAATGCACAACAAAAGAAAATATCAGTAATTGTTTATTTGTAAATGAAGAAGTTACTTCTGTTTGCTTTTGCACTGCAGTATGGGTGTAGTAGTGAGAAGAGACAACGCTGATACACACAATATACCTGACTAGGTTATCTAATCAATTACTAGATCAAGTAATATTACGGAAGAAACATGATGGAGAGCGCACTATGTTATATGTCTAGTTTCGATTCTCGGAGTGGACTAAATGAGAGTAAGGTGGGTTTTCTTTGTTTACTTACTCTACAGGAGATACTTAGCCAAGTTTAACCCACGCACTGCACAAACGTGACCTGAAACATAGTGTATTCGCTCGTACCAGACTGATACTTTTGAAATATACACAAACTGTAATTTGCCATCCCGTAATATTATGATTAGAGTAACGTCGGCTTAGGTATAGTAGGCCAGTCGAGTTATTCAATACACCTCTGTCAATTCCCCCAACTAGATTGTTCTGTGTTTTTATCTGTCAGTGTCAGTAATCTGAAAAAAACTGACTAACATTATTTTCGAAAGAGGTGGAAAGATTAACCACTGAAGAGAATATATTAAAATGCTGATCCCTGTTTCACTTTTGCACGTGTATGCCCTCATCTGTTGCACTATATCAGACATTGGTCCACTATTACTGTTCTGCAAAGTCAAAAGGCAGTAACTCACAGTTATATTGTCACTTAACTTAGCACGGCAGAATACTTCTCGGCGGTTCTCATTAATATAGAGATAATTATGTACATGTACATAATTATGTACATTTTTGTTCCAAAGAAATGTCTGTCATAATAATTTTCCTGTGCGCTTGAAGAATTATCCCCTGGGAAATTTTACAGAAAATCCGCGAAGGTGTGTTTTTTTGGATCGGTGACCTGTCGTTTCCCCCATTTTTCACAGCACGTTAGGTCAATTAAAAGCGCAAAACCCAGAATTAGTCACAAATGTTTGAACTTGCCCGGTGCATCATCAATTGGTGATTTTTTTTTAATACGAGTAGATATTAGCAAATAGTATTCAAAAAATAAAAGCTACAATTAATTAGTTGTTGATGCACCTGACAAGTTCAGACTTTGTGATGTACTAGACTAAAACTGGGTGGTGTGCTTGTCCCTTTGGTCTTGTAGCTACCCATGATGTCATACGATATATTTTTAAGTAATTTTATGGAAAATTATGCGACATGTATTACCTTCTTGATAGTGTAGTCCTACGTGTATCGGCTCCATGTGACAAATGATCGCAAGTGAAAGGATTCCTACACGTGAACTTATTGTTGCCGCAAATTAATCCATAGACCTCTACGGAAGTAAATGTAATGATGCAACCCATCGTAGTTAGGAATTTCTAAGCTTTCGTCTGATATCAAACACTGAGACATTGCATAAACTTTGTAAGATTAAACGTTAGTTAATATTGTGGTGGATGCGTGACATTGCAGAAGAGTCAACTAACGTCTTGTCCCGGTGTTTACACGTGAGCGAACCGTTGAGGTGAAGAAACAGGAGTCATGACATGTACTGATTATCCAGAAGATCCACGTTGAGGTGAAGAGACAGGAGACATAGCATGTATTGGCTCTCAGCTGATCGACGTTGTGATGGAGAGACAGGAGACATGACATGCACTGGCTCTCAGCTGATCCACGTTGTGATGTAGAGATAGGAGACATGACATGTACTGGCTCTCAGCTGATCCACGTTGTGATGGAGAGACAGGAGACATGACATGTACTGGCTCTCAGCTGCTCCACGTTGTGATGGAGAGAAAGGAGACATGACATATACTGGCTCTCAGCTGATCCACGTTGTGATGGAGAGACAGGAGACAGAACATGTACTGGTTCTCAGCTGATCCACGTTGTGATGGAGAGACAGGATACAGAACCTGTACTGGCTCTCAGCTGATCCACGTTGTGATGGAGAGACAGGAGACAGAACATGTACTGGTTCTCAGCTGATCGACGTTGTGATGGAGAGACAGGAAACAGAACCTGTACTGGTTCTCAGCCGATCCACGTTGTGATGGAGAGACAGGAAACAGAACCTGTACTGGTTCTCAGCTGATCCACGTTGTGATGGAGAGACAGGAAACAGAACATGTACTGGTTCTCAGCTGATCGACGTTGTGATGGAGAGACAGGAGACAGAACATGTACTGGTTCTCAGCCGATCCACGTTGTGATGGAGAGACAGGAAACAGAACCTGTACTGGTTCTCAGCTGATCCACGTTGTGATGGAGAGACAGGAAACAGAACATGTACTGGCTCTCAGCTGATCCACGTTGTGATGGAGAGACAGGAAACAGAACATGTACTGGTTCTCAGCTGATCGACGTTGTGATGGAGAGACAGGAGACATGACATGTACTGGCTCTCAGCTGATCCACGTTGTGATGGAGAGACAGGAGACATGACATGTACTGGCTCTCAGCTGATCCACGTTGTGATGGAGAGACAGGAGACATGACATGTACTGGCTCTCAGCTGATCCACGTTGTGATGGAGAGACAGGAGACATGACATGTACTGGCTCTCAGCTGATCCACGTTGTGATGGAGAGAAAGGAGACATGACATATACTGGCTCTCAGCTGATCCACGTTGTGATGGAGAGACAGGAGACAGAACATGTACTGGTTCTCAGCTGATTCACGTTGTGATGGAGAAACAGGAGACATAACATGTACTGGTTCTCAGCTGATCCACGTTGTGATGGAGAGAGAGGAGACAGAACATGTACTGGCTCTCAGCTGATCCACGTTGTGATGGAGAGACAGGAGAAAGAACCTGTACTGGTTCTCAGCCGATCCACGTTGTGATGGAGAAACAGGAGACAGAACATGTACTGGTTCTCAGCTGATCCACGTTGTGATGGAGAGACAGGATACAGAACCTGTACTGGTTCTCAACTGATCCACGTTGTGATGGAGAGACAGGAGACAGAACATGTACTGGTTCTCAGCTGATCCACGTTGTGATGGAGAGACAGGAGACAGAACCTGTACTGGTTCTCAGCCGATCCACGATGTGATGGAGAGACAGGAGACAGAACATGTACTGGCTCTCAGCTGATCCACGTTGTGATGGAGAGACAGGATACAGAACCTGTACTCGTTCTCAGCTGATCCACGTTGTGATGGAGAGACAGGGGACATAACATATACTTGTTCTATATCTGATCCACGTTGTGATGGAGAGACAGGAGACGGAACCTGTACTGGATCTCCTTTACCTAAGGTATATCAGCCAGAGATGGATACAGAGTTGGTTCTTGCTTTCCTTCTCTATTAACCCTTTAGGCGCTAAGCACGACTATAGTCATTTATAATACATTTTATTTTCTAATCAAAGCACTGTTATTGGTAACAAAATGAGTGTTCAAACATCACCAATAATTTTGCACATTTTCAAATTAAACAAGTATAAGTAATACTCTCAACCACTTGAAGTTGTTGGTCGCAGTAAAGACACAGAATTTCCAGTGGGTGACAATTTAAATAATTTAATTTAGCGCTTGAATGCCTAACTGTTCTTCCGTTTAGTTGTTTGTTTTCCCTCCATTTGAAAAGCTGGAATTATGACGGGAAAATCTATATTTACGAAAAAAAGACATCACCAAAATTATATTATTTGATTAAATGATTCAGTGCCATTTAATTTTTTTAAATTTCATATCCACACATAAAATGTGACTATACCTTCCGGCATACCATGGGAACACTCCGAGTCTACCCCTGGCTGCTAGTGAGGTCCCGTCCCCAGTCTCTACTATTATAAGGCCTAGGCCTATACCTCACTTTCAGGGGAGCGTGGATCAGTTCTGGCTGAGGGTTCACAGCCAGGGAGTGCCCTGAATAATAGATGTGGTGTTGTCGCCTTCGAGGGCCCTACCGAACCCGTGGCGGGAACCCGACGGCCATCAAGTGTATCAGATACAGGCACCTGACCCGCCGGGCGGGGGCCCCAGGGTAGTGGTTAGCACCGCTGCCTTTCACGCCAGAGTCAAGGGTTCGGTTCCCGGTCTCGGCGGTTTGAAAGAAACAAAATTGTTTCTTCCCCATCCACGTGTGAAAGTTAGTATTGTGGGGAGCCTCCGTGACCGAGAGGTAGCGTGCTCGGCCTCAGACCGCCAGGGCACGAATTTCGAATCCTGTGTCTGGAGGACAGTGTCATCTCAATCATCTCACCATCCTCAGGAGGTTCTCCTGGCCCAGTTTAGCCTATATGTGCACAAAGGTGGCCTAAAGCCCGATTCATTTCATTTTTACCTGACCCGCCATCCACTGGAACACGGAAACTCTCTGAACTTACCGGCAATGTTGATTTAATGTTGGCCCGACGTCTGCGACGTCGGCCCAACATTAAATCAGCAATGGGTTAATGTCTTGGGGCGTTTGCTGGTAATTAGGACCCACACGTTTATTGACAGTAGAGTATGGCCTACAGCTGGTTCAACATTTACCCAACACAAAAATATGAAATGAATGGGGTTTTAGGCCACCTTTGTGCACATCTAGGCTAAACTGGGCCAAGAGAACCTTCTGAGGATGCTGAAATGAATGAGATTACACTGCCCTCCAGACACAGAATTCAAAATTCGCGCCCTGGCGGTCTGAGGACTAGCATACATCCTTTCGGTCACGGAGGCTACACACAATAATGAATCTTTACGAGTGAGCGGGGAAGAAACATTTTGTTTACTTGAAACTTGAATGCCAGAGCTAGGTTCGAACTACACAGAGAACTGTGTGTAGTCCTAGACAAGACAGACACAGGTAACGTGTGCGTCTAAAAAGCCCGACACAGGTGTATGCGTGCACCCACCCGCCCACCCCTCTCCCTCTAGTAGATGTGTACACATTGTCGCCAGCATATACGAGGGCTTTTAGCAGGACAGCCGGCCAATCACAAGCTTCCCACAATATGTTGAGATTGAAGGTGGGGGACATATGACGTCAGCCATCTGCAAAATTTGACATACAGCGTAGCAGTGCCTAGCGGCTGGCAGTGTAGGTTCGAACCCGCGATCTCCCGACTTTCCAAGCAGGCAGCTTTAACCACTGCACCAGGCCCCCCAACCTTTTACCCAACACATAGGCCTGATGAATATATCCCTTATATGGAGGGATGCGAACTGTGGCGAAGTTAACGAGGGTGAGCAGATAGCCGAGAACCGTTTCAAGATTCACTTTGAACGTAACGGCACGAGAAACATATTAAGCTTGCGAAACTTTTGTCAACCAACCAACCAACCAACCAACCAACCAACCAACCAACCAACCAACCAACCAACCAGCCAACCAGCCAACCAACCACCCTAAGATGCTAAAATGCAGGACTGTCTCCTATTGGATAAGAGGAAATTCGGTGCCTGAGCTGTTTGTAAAACATCAGAGTGGCTTGACTGATGCAGAAAAACGTAAAAATTGGAGTCTTTCGGTTGAAAATTCGACGGAAATTTGATTTTAGGTGACTCTATGGTCGGTAGAATTACCGACGATAAGTTATACAAAAATGTTCAAATTCACGTTTTTCCTGGGGTAAGGATACAGCATCTGACCCAGGTTTTGCAAAATTACAGGAGAAAGGACTGTGCAAAATTAAAAAATGCCATTATAATGTTTGGACTTAATGACGTATCGCCGAAAAAAGGGACAGTTTTAAACTCTTTTATTGGTCGAGATATGCAGGACTGTCTCCTATTGGCTAAGAGGAAATTCGGTGGTGCTAAGATCCACTACACAGGGATCTACAACACACATGCTATTGACCCTATGTACGTACTTAAAGTCTGCAGAGTCGATGACCTTTATAGGAAAGCTGTCAAGGATAATACACCTGGTGTTTCCCATAATAATAAATTGAGTCTGAGATGTGACCCGAGTGGACCGAATAATGTGATTCACTGGTGCAGTGATCATGCAACCAAAGTGGCATTATACACACTTAATAAATGACGGGAGTGAGAGCAACCAAGACAGTTTACCGATTGTCAGTAGCCCTCCCTGAGCCCAGGTGTGAGCTATAAAGTGAATACTAATTGTTACAATATGAATCATACTATCAATATAATGATCATATTTATACAAAAGGGCTATAAACTGCACCTACTTCCAGATCTCAGAAAGGACGATGGAGGCTTGTATTTTGCTGGGCACCAGCATTTGAAGGGCGAATGATAATCGTGGCTGTGATCCCGCCAGTCCCGAGCTCTCTGCGTCTGATCCTGAACGTAACTTCTCTGGGTACGGCAGTAATGGCGCCTCTGTAAAAAGAAACATCCGTCAGTTAAACTGATACATAGGTACGAATGAGATCGTCTTCAGTGCGGCTGCCTGGAATAATCAACAAAGTAGGCATGCGCACAAACTAGCAGTATGCCGGTGTTATGTGATGATCACATAGCTGGTAACAGAATTGGACACGCAATTAATTTGAACAGTATGACCACTAAGTTAGTGGCATGGGCCACAGAAAATGAATTTCGCCAAATGGACTTAGTCATTTGTGTGTGTCTAATTGTTCAAAATCGAAACAATCCACAGCGATTCTTAGACAGCCATGCTGGAGACGACCTGATTCCTTTAGACTCACTGCTCAATAGCAAGTTACAAAATAGCTGCAATAAATGCTCTGCTAAATAGGTTCAAAATTGTCAATGGCATTGTATTGCGTACTTCTCCATTCACCTTTAAGATTCAAATTGTACTTCAGATTTATCGTCCTATTTAAAGAGACGATAATTTGTGATGCACTATTCAAATTTTGAAACAATGAACACTCGCAACTCCATGATAAATATAGCACCCATATTTGCCCATCTTTTTAATAGCAGAACAAAAGGGCATAATAGCATAGACAGATCAGCTGTTCTATTATACCATTACCCGATTAAATCCGAAAGATCAGTGCGTGGGAGCTATGATCAGTGTAGTGATGATGTATAATGTATGGAATGGTGCGTGGGAGCTATGATGTATAGGATGAGGGGGATTTAATAGGTTAATATTCCGTATTGCCAAAAAGCAGCAACTGCTTATTTTTCTGGTGAAAAGCTACTGTCTTTTATATTTGCTACATACTCGCTTTCAGGAATGGACAATACTGCTCTGAAAAGTAGAAAAGACGGTACCTGCTCACTATAACGTAAGGAGATACTGCCTTTGGTCTTGGTCTTGGTCTTGCACGGCAGTATAGTTTAACCTGTGCCTGAAGGCATCCTGTTCTGAAGAGCTTTGTCACTTTCCAGACGCTTGTGGATGACATACCCAGCAAACACGAGACGTCAATCCAATGTTGGGTAAATATTCGGCCAACGTCGAAGACGATGGTGCCAAATTAAACTAGACTTGGTCTGATGGGTGGTGGCCTGCTGTATTGGTCACGCTAATGCCTGTCACGTCGGAGCTTCGTCTCGTATTCAGAGAGGTAACATTTTCGACCTCAGATTGCTCAGGTCTTGAATTATGATTCGTGTGTCGAGGGCGATGTAATCTGATTCATCTCACCATACAAGCTCAGGAGGTTAATCCTGGTAGTCTAATGCCCCATTCATTCATTCATTCATTCATTCATTCATTCATTCATTCATTCATTCATTCATTCATTCATTCATTCATTCATTCATTCATTCATTCATTCATTCATTCATTCATTCATTCATTCATTTATTCAATCCTTGGGCTGATTTAAGTATCGCATTTTCTGTGGAAATGATTCAAATTAAGCGATGTAAAAGACGATGGTGTCACCGCCGCTCTCTCATGACTGATATATGAATTATTTGTGCTTGAATGGATATTATTATAAAGTGATTTTTAAAATTTGCATTGTGCGTTCTTATTTTTTATCTGTATGGTACAATTTCACTTCAAATACGATTATTCTTCAGATATGACTAGCTCTAATGTAGTTGGCCCAGATATTATTTTTGTTCCCAATGTGCAGATTTCATTTTAGTGCAGATATAACTTAATTGGTTTGGTACTGAAATCATTTGAGCTCAGAACGATGACAGTTTAATTGTGACATTAGTTCAGCTATGTATTGGTTGATATTATCCTAGTTCAAATATAACTTTGTTTCGGATATGACGTTGGTTCATATGTGACTTTAGTTCAGGTATAGCTTTAGTTAAATTTAGATTTGAATATGACTCGTTCGGGTGTTACATATACTCCAGCTTAACTAAGATTTCAGTTTGGATATTTCTTTAGTTTAGATATGCCTTCTACAGATCTGAGATCGTCGCCTCGGAGCTAAAGGATCCTATCTGCCACTCTGACGAGTGTCAGATAGGATCCTTTAGCTCCGTGGCGACGAGATGCTGACGACTAAAGTCGATGCCCGTACAATTTGATAAAATAATTTTTGGTAGATGCTCTGTTAATCCAATAATTCAATTTAGGAGCTGTCTATTTGTTTTCATGAATATAAATATTTTTCGACATTTGAAGCTGGAAATTACTTTAGCAATTCCAGCTTCAAAAGACGAGAAATAGAAACAAACAATTCAGCATAAGGGTTAACTTTTATTGCTAATAATGCTAAACAATGGCTAGAACTTGGTAGCGCGCTTGTAGAATTTGTCCGAGCATAAACTAAATTGATTATCTGCGTGAAAAAGCTTCTGCTGTGAACATCACTAAATTACAGGACGGTCATTAGAGCCGATAGTCGGTAGGGGGCGTTAATACCGGATGTGAACGACAGGACTGGGACGAGGACACGACCAGGGGCTCTCTGCTGATTGGACAAAAAGGTGTGCTGCACGCTAAGACGCGGGCCCATAGCCGATACAACGTCAGGCCGGCATTGCGGCAAAGTGTCTGGTTTTCTGGGGGAGCTTCTAAAAGGTTTGGCTTGTAGGGTGCACCCTCCTCCCCGTGGGGTCTTATCATCTGGGAACACACTGTGCTGTAGTGCAAAGGGAAACAGCAGTAACTGCTTACTTTTCAAGTAAGCAGTTACTGCTGTTTGCCTTTGCACGGCACAGTGGGTGTCACTGTCGGTTCAGGTGCGGACACATATCTGGACACAGCTCGCATCTGGATCGAGTGGACGCCTCGCCAGCCGAGCAAATAATTTGTTGATTGTACCAGTTCCTGGGAGGCAGGGTGATGGTGGTTTGTGATGATGGCGAGCTATTACCTGTCATACCACCTCACATGCCAAATATCAGAGAAATAATATAAGTTTGCACCAGCCAGTTCACATTTTGATCATTAGAAACCGGATAAGCAACATTTACCACATAACAAAAAATTAAAAAAATAATCCAAACCAATAATTCATACCATGTATGATGAACAATGCTTTAGTCTTATGTAAAATAAACTGATAAAAAATAGCCGTTATAGACAATTATAATTACTGTCATGAGCACAATTTTGTCACGGCTTGATTGATTGATTGATTGATTGATTGATTGATTGATTGGTTGGTTGATTGATTGATTGATTGATTGATTGATTGATTGATTGATTGATTGATTGATTGATTGATTGATTGATTGATTGATTGATTGATTGATTGATTGATTGATTGATTGATTGATTGATTGATTGATTGATTGATTGATTGATTGATTGATTGATTGATTGATTGATTGATTGATTGATTGATTGATTGATTGATTGATTGATTGATTGATTGATTGATTGTCGGTCGGTCTGTCGGTTGGTTGGCTGGTTAGTTGGTTGTATGGTTGGTTTGTTGGTTGTTTGGCTGGTTGGTTGGTTGGTTGGTTGGTTGGTTGGTTGGTTGGTTGGTTGGTTGGTTGGTTGGTTGGTTGTTTGGTTGGTTCTTTGGCTCATTCATTCATTCATTCATTCATTCATTCATTCATTCATTCATTCATTCATTCATTCATTCATTCATTCATTCATTCATTCATTCATTCATTTATCCATTATATTCATTATATTCATTATATTTGTTGCAACACAAATTACAGATCATATTTCGGAACACAATCTTTAAGAATCTCCACAAAGTGTTTATAGACTCGGTCATAGCACAGAGACCGGTCAGAGTGAAAATGGTGTGGCTCTGGATAACGATGCCGGTGTCATTTTAGTTCTATTGGACATGAGAGCCGCGTTCGACATTGTAGACCAAGGGAATTCTGCTGAATAGATTTACACCTTGCTAGTGAATGAATCAATCTTTAACCCAACGAAGTTGAAAAAAGGTGTACCACAGCGATCCGCTCTCGGTCCACCACTCTTCTCAACCTACTTGCTGCCTCTTTATAACATCATCAGAATGTATGTAATCTTCCATATAGTTGCGCAAATGATACTCAGTTATACACCAGATTTAAACTGAACAACGTAGCGTGTTCGACCAATGGCATTAAAGAGATAGAGAGATGCATGGAGATTCGCATGTGGATCATGGGAAATAAACTGAAACTAAAAGATGGCAAGACGCAGTTCATGCTGATCGCATCATCGTTTTATCGCCGGGCCTTAGACCTCTTGAACAATACACTATAGGTTGGACACGTGATACTGACTCCAACTAGCACCGTAAGGAGCTTGGGAGTGATACTAGACAATGATATATCTATGCAACATTGCATTAACTAAATTGTGAAATCAGCATAATATCATCTGCGTTTGATAGGAAAAGTCCGTCACTACATAGAAGTAAGGACATGGTGATGCACATAATGCTGGACTGGCCATGATGGTGCTATCACGGCTTGACTGTGCTAATGTCCCGTCATAGGGTTGCCAGATAAGTTAACCCCTTCATCTTTATACGTCAGAATCTGACGTCCGTAGACATATAAAGACGGCCCCCGCACTGAAAGAGTTGAAATATTTCTAATGGCTGTAGACCCATGACATTGGTATTCAAATGAATCGGGAAGAGCTATACGACATTTTATGATGATTTCAAATTTAAAAATAAGAGAAGGTGACATGGCGCAATGGGTAAAGCGCCTGACTGCCTCGCCAGTCATGCATGCGTCCCGTGTTCGAACCCCGCTGATCCTGTGTGGGGTTTTCAGAGAAATATCGTTGTTTCTCCATTCGCAATGTGACTAGGCAATCACGTTGATGGCGACCTTGTCGAGTTGGGCCCAGTGTATCAACGTTAATTTCGCGCAGGGCCACGCGCTGTGCGCTCCTCACAATTTACAAAACCCTTTGGACTCCATGGTTTATACAAAAATATTTCAGCTTTGTAAGGGCTGATTCACCAACTGGTTTAAAATAACGTAGCAAGAATAATAACTCGCCCTGGAAGTCGCGAACACCCATCCTGAGAAAATGAAATGAAAAGAATAGGATTTTAGGCCATCTTTGTGCACATACAAGTATAGGCTAAACTGGGCCAGGTGAACCTCCTGAAGATAGTGAGATGAATGAGCTGACACTACCCTCCAGACGCAAGATTCGAGATTCTACCTCTGGCGGTCTGAGGCCGGTCTATAGGAGTTCGAGCCTTCTCTGCGGCCGCACAAGAAGCTTGGAACAAGTTGTCACCAGCCATCCAGACGTGTAGCTGATTTTAAAAGACCAATAAAAATGTTAATTTTCAGGCAGATTTGACTAGAGGACATGGGAGATCTAGCTGCGCACCACGGTAATTACGAGTATTTTATTTAAGCCAGTTATCTGGCATTTGTCATATCCGCACCAGACGGCAGCATGTCGGGGCATAGAACTACTATGTTTTATGGTGGAGGCTTGTTATTATTATTCCCGGATTATGTTCAAACTAGTACTCCTACCCAATTGATCACGTTAGTGCTTTATCAGTAGGACATTTTTGCAATTAAAGTATAATAGAACATGCTAACTCATGTTTATTTTTTTGCCTTAGAAATATCTCCTATAGGCCTAGTATTAATTTTGGTCTAAATTAAAATATGTTTATATTTGGATGAGTTTAAATAAGTTATACTGCATAATAATATATATGTTAAATATCCCGGTAAAGATAACCAATCAATTGGCATATATGCAAATTTGCATATTTGACACGTTCTTGCAGCTGGAGGTTTCTGACAAGAAACCAATGATTTTTTAATCCAACGTCGGGGTTTCTAAATTCACACGAAAATGGATAAAACACGTGTAATTTGGAGCGCCCAGCAGCTAGAGCGTCGTATGCGCCACTCATCTGAGTGGCGCATACGACACTCTAGCCACTAGGGGACTAATATCGAATGTTTGAGGCGTGATTACAACAATGAGAACTTCTGTCCACATCGGATAATCGTGGCTTCTGCCTTGGTCGTGTTTGTACAGTGACTACGTCTTTGTTAGCAGTGGCTTCTATCTTTTACACAATGCCGCTCAATTATTCGATTGTCAGCTCAAATAGAAGATAGTCCTTCACAGCAATGAACACGATAGCCAAGTGTACCTTAAGCCCAGGAGGAATGAGGCAATGACAAGAGATGTTTTTGTTGATTGTTAGCCAGACAGGGTGACTCAAGTAAAAACAGGATACTGTCTTCAATCGATATGCATTTCTTGTATGAGTTCGTACACCCTGGAGCACCAAAGTAAGATGTCAGGCATGTAATAACTGCACGCATTAATGAATGAATAAAAGTTGTTCTGAGACCGCGTTCGTGCTTGATGTAGGCTACGAGGGCCGATGCGCTTTGTTTGCATGGGATAACGAGCGTGTGAATTCATGAAGCCCTTACACATTAGACTGCCTATATAATATAGGTAATATTTTTGTATTACATTTGTATGTTTTTAATGTGTAACCTAATCTGATATGTATGTATACTGTCTCCGGCTTGGAGGTTGAATAAATAATAATAATAATAATATAGTTCACAAATTGAACCAGGGACCCATTGATCTGAAACAGTTGCTGTCCAACATGTTACAACTGCACCATGGATACACCCCACAATATCATAACGTTATGAGAGTCAACGTCCGAGAACGAGACGTTTTGTAAAAGTTGGTCAAATATTGGGCTAACGTAGCAGACGGTAGGATTAGGATTGCAATTCGATATTTAGATTAAAAAAATAACCCAGGATATATTTAAGAATTCAAGACATGTGACGAATTTAGTTATGTACGTTTGTTTATCTGACTTAATCTAAAACCTATAATAACTTTTTTTCAATATGAGTGATCAGTCCCTTTTGCAGGTCGCGAAGAAAATTATTGTGCCCAGCCTAGTTCTAGTCGGAACACCGGGTTCACGTTGAATAATTTCTGACTTAACGCCAAAGTTACTATCCGATACGTAACGAGCGTTGGCATTATTATGTGTTCAATAAATTGGCTGCGGAGTTCCATTCTTCGACGTTGGTCCAACATTGTATAAATGTTATACAAATATTTTGTGTTTACAGGGATTACTGGCCGTGCACGAACCCATACCGGTTTAAGATCTTAAGTTCCGTTTCAGCCACGTTTGGGCTATGCAATTATCACAAACTAAACCAACCGAGCGCTAAACCCCTGTCTAGCAGAAGACGAATCTCTACCAATCGCCTTCCCAAAGTCAGTATTTTGGGGAGCCTACGTGACCGAGTTTCGGGAAAATTTGGTGAATTTGATCCGTACCAAATGAAATGAAATGAAGCGGGCTTTAGGCCACCTTTGTGCACATATAGGCTAAACTGGGCCAAGAGAACCTCCTGAGGATGGTGAGATGAATGAGATGACACTGTCCTCCAGACATAGGATTCGAAATTCGAGCCCTGGCGGTCTGAGGCCGAGCACGCTACCTCTCGGTCACGGAGGCTCCCCACAATAATGACTTTCACACGTGGATAGAGAAGAAACATTTTTGTTTCTTTCAAACCGCTGAGACCGGGAACCGAACCCCGAACTCTGGCGTGAAAGGCAGCGGTGCTAATCACTACCCTAGGGCCCCCGCCCTTAATTCGTACTGTGCGTATGGTGCGTGGCGGTTCGGAGGGTACGGGACGGTACGGGGGGGGAGGGTCGGGCCATTTTCTAGCTTGTTAAACAAATTTTGACGAAACCCCGAATCATTCCATTCGGGTCGAAATTCGTGCGGTGCGCATCTTAATTCGGATTGTACTGATGACATACGAATTAATGCGTAGCCGTTCGTTGGGTTCAGATCATTAGAAGTCTGCGTATGTGCCGCAATGTATTATGACATCCGAACCGTACGAATAACGTCTACGCATGAGCCGGCTCGGCCGAATTGCAATCCGAAATATATGACCAGCACATAAATTACTGATTCGATTCGTTTGCTGGGCATTCCGAATCGGCCGCATGACATACGAATCTTTACATGTTATACCATGCCGAACTGGCAATTATTTTATATGATAAATGTATGGAATATGTTTTTTAGCCTAAAAATGACATTTCCACTTCAGTGTGACGATACTTAAATAGCGCCTGGCAGTCAAAGTGTTGTATGTGCCACTCGGTGCGGTTAAAGGGTAATATTTTATGCCGCGTTGTTCATCGTTCGTCAAGGTTACAGGCACGGTGCATGCTTCGCAAAGTGGACCAAACGTGTATCCTGCTGCCTTTTCAAGTAAGCAGTTACTGTTATTTGCCTGTATACGGAGTACTGCATTATCAAGGTATAATCTATAATATGAAGTGATGTAATTGTCCATTGATTGAATTGTTAGCGAGTACCTGATAATGGCATTGTACCACGTAAGGCATAATCAGTGATCGATTATCAGCTAATACTTGAGGTGATCGATCAGTTAATTGCATGATAATGATGACGCACACATATAAGTGACACATGATTCATACGTTGTCTATATTATCAGTAGTATTAACAATTAGTAACTACCCGCCAAGTTTAGTCTCTGACCATATTTGTTAGATGTGTCATGTGTATTCATATGTTACTATAAACGGCACTGCGTGACTTTTGTTTCACACATTATATAGTATAACAGCAACATGATTTTTGGGGGCAATAGACATTTTTATTTACCCGACGCTGATACCAGAGCCAAAAATGAATTATCCAGCACAACAATAGTGCGGATATATTGAGCGTGCTCTAGCTTTTTTTGTTTGAAAGCTATGGTATTTTGGGATTTAGCTGGCGGAGGCCATTTTGAACATTGGTGCAAAATGTGTAGCGTCGCTGCAATTACTTAAACTAATACCGGAACAAAAATTAAGGCGGACTCACTTGACGATCTGGAGAGAATAGGAGTCGATGTAGCCTGTGTCTGCACCCTTCTGAGAAAGGAGCCCATATTGGGGCTTTTGCAATAGCAGATGTTAGAACACAGATTATTTTCCAATTATATATTTCATCTCCTCAGATATGAAAGGGTGCATCTGCCACTTTACAAAGTGGCAAATATACCATTTCATATCTAAAGAGAAGATACATTACGATGATGAATTGTATCACTGCTCTGGCTTGCGAAGGCAAACCGTTTACATTTACAGCATAATCGCAATCTTGGACATTTTAGGAATGAATTAATGACTAAATAAACGTGGCTTTATGCCATCTTTGTGCACATAGGCTTAACTGAAATATGCGAACCTCCCGGAGATGGTGAGGTGAATCAGAACGCACTGCCCTCCAGACACAATATTCGAAATTTGACCCCTGGCGCTCTGAGGCCGAGCAAGCTAACTCTCGGTCACAAAGGCTCCTCACAATACTGAATCGTCACCAGTGGATTTAGGGAAGACAGATTTTGTCCGAATACCCTGAGCGGTGGACGAACCCGCAAGCTCCGGCTTGAGAGGCATTCGGTGCATTTTATGAGCTATATTAATTGAACAAACCCATACCTCACAGCTCCCAGGACGCAGAAATGAAATGAATCGGGCTTTAGGCCACCTTTGTGCACATATAGGCTAAAGTGGGCCGAGAGAACCTCCTGAGAATGGTGAGACGAATGAGATGACACTGTCCTCCAGACACAGGATTCGAAATTCGAGCCCTGGCGGTCTGAGGCCGAGCACGCTACCTCTCGGTCACGGAGGCTCCCCACAATACTGACTTTTACACGTGGATGGGGAAGAAACATTTTTTGTTTCTTACAAACCGCCGAGACCGGGAACCGAACCCCGAACTCTGGCGTGAATGGCAGCGGTGCTGACCACTACCCTAGGGCCCCCGCCCCCCAGGACGCAGAAGACGAATGATACATTACAGACTAGAACTTAACATGTATCTGGCGGATCTTGAAGGTAGTGTTCACGAGAAGGACGTGTTTGCACGCGTGTAATCCCCATTAATATCTCGAGCCCTGGCGGTCTGAGGCCGAGCACGCTACCTCTCGGTCACGGAGGCTCCCCACAATACTGACTTTTACACGTGGATGGGGAAGAAACATTTTTTGTTTCTTACAAACCGCCGAGACCGGGAACCGAACCCCGAACTCTGGCGTGAATGGCAGCGGTGCTGACCACTACCCTAGGGCCCCCGCCCCCCAGGACGCAGAAGACGAATGATACATTACAGACTAGAACTTAACATGTATCTGGCGGATCTTGAAGGTAGTGTTCACGAGAAGGACGTGTTTGCACGCGTGTAATCCCCATTAATATCTCTGGGTAATGCAGATGTTGAACTCCCACACCAAGCAGACAGTGGGCGTAAGAACACCCGAGACGTTATTCTGACGCCGACCACGAGGGAATTGTGCATTTATTTATTTGCAGAGGAATACGCTGCACTCGACGTTGACATTTAAAGGTCCAGCTACATGTACGCTTCTTGGTGAAAATAAATTGATGCTTTTTCACCGTTCGTCTGGTATGGCGGCTATTTTTATTTTGCAAAACAAATAATTGTATTTAGCTCTATATTTTTTATGAAAAAAAGAAAAAGTTCAGCTCTGGCTATGACGTGGAAAGATACAAAGATTATATAATATTGATGGCACACAAGCAATCTCGTATTCGTTATATCGCTATAAAAAGATGAAATAATATTGATGGCACACAAGCAATCTTGTATTCGTTATATCGCTATAAAAAGATAAAATAATATTGATGGCACACAAGCCATCTTGTATTCGTTATATTCGTTATATTCGTTATAAAAAGATCAAATAATATTTATGGCACACAAGCCATCTTGTATTCGTTATAATTGTTATATTCGTTATAAAAAGATCAAATAATATTGATGGCACAAACCATCTTGTATTCGTTATATTGATGACACACATGTCATCTTGTTCTCGTTATATTGATGGCACACATGCCATTTTGTATTCGTTATATTGATGACACACATGTCATCTTGTTCTCGTTATATTGATGGCACACATGCCATTTTGTTCTCGCTATATTGATGGCACACATGCCTTATTGTTCTCGTTATAAATTGATGTTTATTGGAAATAAATTGATGTTTATTCAGCGTTCGTCTGGTATGGCGGTTATTTTTATTTTGCAAAACAAATAATTGTATTTAGCTCTTTTTGCTATAAAAAAAAAGAAAAAGCTCAGCTCTGGCTATGCCGTAGAAAGATAAAAGATAAAATAATATTGATGGCACACAAGCCATCTTGTATTCGTTATATTCGATATATTCGTTATAAAAAGATAAAATAATATTGATGGCACACAAGCCATCTTGTATTCGTTATATTCGATATATTCGTTATAAAAAGATAAAATAATATTGATGGCACACAAGCCATCGTGTATTCGTTATGTTCGTTATAAAAATATTAAATAATATTGATGACACACAAGCCATCTGGTATTCGTTATATTCGTTATATTCGTTATAAAAAGATCAAATAATATTGATGGCACACATGCCATCTTGTATTCATTATTTTGATGGCACACATGTCATCTTGTTCTCGTTATATTGATGGCACACATGCCATATTGTTCTCGTTATATTGATGGCACACATGTCATCTTGTTCTCGTTATATTGATGGCACACATGTCATCTTGTTCTCGTTATATTGATGGCACACATGTCATCTTGTTCTCGTTATATTGATGGCACACATGTCATCTTGTATTCGTTATATTGATGGCACACATGCCATATTGTTCTCGTTATATTGATGGCACACATGTCATCTTGTATTCGTTATATTGATGGCACACATGCCATATTGTTCTCGTTATATTGATGGCACACATGTCATCTTGTATTCGTTATATTGATGGCACACATGCCATCTTGTTCTCGTTATATTGATGGCACACATGCCATATTGTTCTCGTTATATTGATGGCACACATGTCATCTTGTTCTCGTTATATTGATGGCACACATGTCATCTTGTTCTCGTTATATTGATGGCACACATGTCATCTTGTTCTCGTTATATTGATGGCACACATGTCATCTTGTATTCGTTATATTGATGGCACACATGCCATATTGTTCTCGTTATATTGATGGCACACATATCATCTTGTATTCGTTATATTGATGGCACACATGCCATATTGTTCTCGTTATATTGATGGCACACATGTCATCTTGTATTCGTTATATTGATGGCACACATGCCATCTTGTTCTCGTTATATTGATGGCACACATGCCATATTGTTCTCGTTATATTGATGGCACACATGCCATATTGTTCTCGTTATATTGATGGCACACATGTCATCTTGTATTCGTTATATTGATGGCGCACATGCCATATTGTTCTCGTTATATTGATGGCACACATGCCATATTGTTCTCGTTATATTGATGGCACACATGTCATCTTGTATTCGTTATATTGATGGCACACATGCCATCTTGTTCTCGTTATATTGATGGCACACATGCCATATTGTTCTCGTTATATTGATGGCACACATGCCATATTGTTCTCGTTATATTGATGGCACACATGTCATCTTGTATTCGTTATATTGATGGCACACATGCCATATTGTTCTCGTTATATTGATGGCACACATGTCATCTTGTATTCGTTATATTGATGGCACACATGTCATCTTGTTCTCGTTATATTGATGGCACACATGTCATCTTGTTCTCGTTATATTGATGGCACACATGTCATCTTGTTCTCGTTATATTGATGGCACACATGTCATCTTGTTCTCGTTATATTGATGGCACACATGTCATCTTGTTCTCGTTATATTGATGGCACACATGTCATCTTGTTCTCGTTATATTGATGGCACACATGTCATCTTGTATTCGTTATATTGATGGCACACATACCATATTCTGTTCTTCGGACTCGAAATTTGGAGGAAAAAAGGTAATATAATATTTTGGTTTCTAAGCTATCCAGAGTGTCTTTTGTATATCTATCATCAGAAATGCATAATTGCATTATGCATTTCTGCTATCATGTATAGTATCAATAACATTCTTATTTATTTCAATTATTTTAAAGCATATATTACATATATATTCACACCATTTTCTAGTTTTGTCATATTATGCGCTGTATCAAAGCGGCTCCTTTGAAATTTTGTAATGAAGTAGTGTATCCCACACATCATGATTTTTTTATGAGTCTTTAAATTGAAAAATATATTTTTTATCCTCATTTTTATGAATCCGGCGGAGACCCAAACAATTTTTTTGTATACCTAAACACCTTCTAAAGGGCGTTGGAATGTTCCTACAGCATTGGGCCACATTTTGATGCCGTCGGCCCAGCGTGGTGCAGACAATCGGTGTTGTGGGGGATCCCGCCTGATCAACGCGTTCCCAGACCCATTAAGGGCGGCAGCTATGTGGTTACTTTGCTAATGCCGTCTGAGATGGTCAGTTTTTGTGGTCTATAAGGTTGTATGATGTAAACAAGCTTGTATACGTCTTGGAAATAAAGCTAGTTGCATCTTTTTCAGTGCTTTAACATTGTTTTTTTATATTTTTGTATTTTATTTAAGATCAGTAGGCTATATAGCTTCATATGAATAAAATTTTCAAAATTGGCAAAATTGAAAATCCTCATCCCAAGGAGCCATTTTAAAATGCATAAGTCTACATAGACTCCCTCTATTCAATAAATGTCTATAATTAACTCACAAATATTGCGTGATTGTCGCAGAAATATGAGTAAAGCGCCACCATTTATAGTTCAAAAGATTCTGAACCCTTTAATACCCCCCCCCCCCCCCCCACCGCCACATAAATGCAGGTGGCGGGCTGCTCCCAACGTAGATACGCGCTCTGGTAATTATTGTGCGGGTCAAATCCAGTCATTTCAAAGGCGGTTGTGGAGTATCGTACAGATGCAGAAGTTTGCCTTTCTGTGCTACAGGAGTGCCGTGATCTGGACTAGTAGGTCATAGTTTGGGAGCAAACTAGAAAAATTGGCCTATAAAAATGCACAAAGATACATTAAAAGCCAAGTCAATGACAGACTGACCACCCCACGTTAGATCTGCACAGATAAGACAGTTGTAAGCTTTGAAGTACATTCAAAGGAAGCTGAAACAGCACCCAGCCAGGTTAGCACCTCAAAGGGGTCCCTCCACCAGACATTTTTTTTTATCTCGCCTTCCGCTATACACACAGTTGTGCTGACATTGGTCATGCAGACAAATAGTTGAAGCCATGGTTCTCTGTTTATTATACGCGGGACAAGGGGGGCTCAAACAACACCACGCGGACCATGGGCAGGCCGATTCCACAATGTCACAGCCTCCAAAAACAGTCAACAAACTTAATTATAACTAGAAAAGGAGTTCCCGAGGCCCGCCCTCAGGCTGTATGAGTGCTATAGACAAAAACTCGGCTTATGTCTTTTGTAAAGATAACTGTATTGGTCTTCCTCATGGGCAAGAATCTTAAATGTCCAGGATATAATTAAGGAAACGAGCAAGGAGAGAAGTTAAAATATATATCTTCAACGTTTATTCATTCCACCACCATCGCCGGTTCTGGCCAACATCCATTCGATACTTGCCAGTGAATCGTGCTGCTCGTGTATCTACGATACACATATGTAGGCCTACCCAGCCAATTTCTACTCAATGGTGGACCAGAGTCGCAGCCCATTGCTGGTTCAATGCCGGTCAATTGTGTACGACGCTGGCTCACCACCACTCCAACACTGACCGAACGCATGATTCTTCCACACCAGCGTCTACATCAATCACTGGACGGCTAACCAATGTTGCTTGATTGTTGATCCAACGTGTCTGACGATGGCCTAACAACAACCCAGAATTCTGTAGGCCTATACATAGGTCACTTTGGGGCAATTGCTATAGGGGTGACAATTTCGTCCCCCGTGGCGAGAAAGGCCACTACCCAGATACATTGGCCAAATGTGAAAAAAACTTGGGCCACCGTCTGCGACGCTGGAACAACATTATTCCAACCAAAACCGTTCAGGCTCTTATTATAGACTTAACCACAAATATAATCGTGAATATTATTATTTCTGAACACTTGTTAAAGACAAAAGTACTTCCCCTTAGGACCTGAAACGTTATATTCGACATGTTCATAAGGACTGGTGTACAGAAATGTCAACCGTTTCCCACACACAGCACCCCTCTTTCCCCTAAATAGGACACAAACTCAGGCAAAATAAACTTAATAGGACCTGTCGGACCGCCGCCAGGAAGGTTATGTTTTTGGTCATGCTGGCTTGTCTGTGTGTCTGTATGTATGTATGTCCGTTGAATTACTTAAAAACTAATGAACGGATTTGCATATTACCAGAGGTGTCCAAGGAATAATCGCTTAGATTTTTGGGATGATCCGGATTACGACTCGGATCAGTGATCCAGACTACGATCATTAATTTTGGCGGAGGTTTGCAGTATCTGACTGACTGTCTAGTTATCTACGCCAGGAAGGTTATGTTTTTATCGTGTTTGTTTGTTTGTTTGTTTGTTTGTTTGTTTGTTTGTTTGTTTGTTTGTTTGTCTGTCCGTCGAATTACTTAAAAGTAATGAAAGGATTTCTATTTGTTTTTCAACAATGGACATGTACATCTCTAGACATGAAACGCAAAAGTGCCCTTGGCAAAAAAACCTCCATGAATACACCTTCAATAGGTGAAACATCGGTTCGGCCACAGTCAACACTACACCATTCACTTGGAATCCCGACCAAAATGAGACATTGCACTGCTGCGCCTGTTCAATTACGTGGTGATAACTCAAATATGACCCCATGAGGTTTACCCTGCACAACGCAAAGGTAGTCTTCCTATCAGTAGGTCCAGATCCAGTGATCGTGTCCTTCTCGTTATACTATCCCGGAAAACAATATACATCCACTCATTGTTGGGTCAGAGTTGGGCCAGCGTCGCAGACGGTGAACCAACTTTGACACAACATTGTGTTGATATCTTGTGTTTGTGCGGATGAGGAAAGCATTCCAATAATTTTAGTTACTTGTGCAATGACACCATTTATCATGGAAAGTAGGTCACATATAATCGACATAGCTCATTAATAACAATATATCGGAACGGATGTTTTATGTCGGATATTATGCATTCCTACTTTCTTTGACTAATAGCACCATCACATCATGTTAAAAAATATAATAAATTACAAGTAATAATAGCGGGAAGTTAATATCACCTGGGCTCATATTTTCAAAGCGATTGACCGAGATATTATGTGTATATGGGCATGACTGTGATTGGTCAAGCCGGCCATTCCGAGCAATGACATATCTTAAGACCCTGGGTCAACTGATTTGAAAATACGGACCCAGAATCATGCAGAATACTGCATGGTATATCAAAGATATTATGTCATGATCGCATACATTATCTCATCCATAATATTTTCTCGCCTGAAATTCTATTTTACAAATGAGAGCGCTCGCAGCTGGTGGTCTTAGTTTATGCAAACCTTCGTGGAAAAGGGGTGGAACTTTACAATCGTCACATCGATTATTTTTATATCCCACAAGATGAGAATTGCGGATGCAATTCTCATCTTGTGGGACATAAAATTGTTCTTCGCGTTGGTGTTGTTTGGAATCAGGCGTCCGATCATTTCTTGTGATCAGGTCCTGTTCTTCCACCTGGTTAGACAAGCAATCGGGCCCCTGTGTGAACACACCCCAATCATCAGGGCATCTAACGAGCTCGTCGGTCTGAGCGCGCTCAAAAGCAAATAGGCGCACAGTTCGTGCCAGATCAAAGTGCAGATCCCAATTCCTGTCTCGCATTTCAGCCAATTAAAATTATTATCGACATGAATCGTACAATGTGTGCCACGAATTCGCTACATGAACTGTGCAATATGAGTCACGCGCTCGTTGCATGAATTGTACAATATCTTCCTTGCATTCGCTATATGTCAAGCATTCGTTACGTGAATTGCACAATGTGTGCTAAGCATTCGTTACATGAATTGTACAATGTGTGCCAAGCATTCGTTACATAAATCGTACATTATATGCCACGCGTTCGTGACATGAAATGTACAATATGCGCCAAGAATTCGCTACATAAATCGTACAATAAATGTCACGCATTCGTTACGTGAATTGTACAATATGTGCCACTCGTTCGTTGCGTGATTTGTACAATATAGGCCTATGCCAAGCTTTCGTCACACGATCGTACAGCGTGTCACAAGCAGTCGGACAATATTGCGCCAAGCATTCGTTACATAAATCATACAATTTTCGCTACGTGATATAAGTGATATAAGTATTCACAGTATGAATCGCACAATATATGCCAAGTTCGCTAGATGAATCGCACAATATATGGCGATTATTCCCTACGTCAATTGTACAATATGTCATTATGTGCCAAGCACTCGTTACATCAATCGTATAATATATGCCAAGTTTTCGCCACATAAATCGTACAAAATGTGCCACACATTCGCTACATGAATCGTACAATATGGGCCAAGCTTTCGCTACATGAATCATACAATATTTTCCTATGGGTACTACAATTTATGACAAGACATTGACTGCGTTTCATGCACGCGTGAAGATAAATTCACGTCGCTCTCCGTACCTTTTGGCAAAATCACGACAGAAGAAAATCCGAAGTCGAAATAAGGAATCTTATCGATTAATTTCCATAGTTCTCAATAGTGCGCAGTAACATACGTACGTAGCACTACTGACTTGATCGGGCCGCTGAACACTGTTTAAGCAGAACCACGATGACGAATATCGGATCCGGCCAGGACTCTGGTGCAGCTACATCGGGAGTGATGTAAGCAATTCTGGTTTTTGTAAAGGACTAACATTGAATCTTCATGGGGGGGGGGGGGTGCAATTTATTTCAACCTGGCTCGGCGGCGCGCTGAGAATTCTAAATTTTATCACATGTTTATGTAGATGAGTTCTTGAAATAAATTATTTACATAAAATGGTGTTTAAAAACGTGCTTACACGCGCTAATTATTTGGTTGCCTAGCAGCCCGTGAATTGTAGTGTTGCATCCTGGCATCAAATTAGTTTTGAGTGATTAGCATACATTTTTATTTAGACCCCACGCATAACGCTTGTAAAATGTCGTGAATATAGAGTGTTATGATGAATTGACATGAAGGGTGAAACACAGAATAATATATTTTCATATGAGTCGCCAATAAAAAAAAAACACAGCAACGTAACATGGGCACAGCTTTACACAGAAAAAATCACTCAGGGGGCCACGGTTCAATCTCCAAGAGCGGGGGTGGGGCTGAAGTATTATTGAAATAAATAATTTCGGGCATACTCTGCATGATTTTTTATTATTATTTTAAATAATCTACAAATGACCCTGGCGCCTCGCGTATTATTTGCAAAAATGTTTTCACTATTGGTAGTGAAAAAGTATGTGTGACAGGTTCTCCTATGAGCAAACGATCATTCAAATCTATACAGATGATATTTTTTTTCACCCACTTGAAGCTGTGGATCTCGGTAGCGAGACACAGCTTCAAGCGTGTGAAAAAGTATGAAAATTAATGTCACCAAATTGCCGCCTGCGGTACTATTATATTTAGCAAATTTTTCCTGAGTCAACTTTCACTATTTTTGCAAATATTATGATTTGGCCGACTAATAAAACAGACTAAAAACGACAATAGTCGTGATCAGCAGGATAAGGGGTAAATTGAGACACACCAAAGTCAGTAGTCAAATTAATAAGTCTTATTTGGACTTATATCAGTGAAATGAAATTGTGGTTTTGAACAGATAATAATATCACGCGTGTGTGCATTACATGTGACTTTCAGTCTCCCAGAAGAAATAAAAAAAATGAGACGCCAACAGCATAAAAACTCCGAGCACAAGCCTGTGTAAGAGTAGGAAGTGATTTCTTCTCGGCTCAGTCGGGCAACGGCCTTCTAGGCGGAAGCGGAAGTGATCCTTGCGTAGTGATGCCACACGGGCTCGGCAGACTGTGCGCTGGTGATCAGTCTAAAAACCCATTGTTAAAAATTTTCAGATCTGCTCGTATGAGCAAAGCAGACAGCAGTAGCTGCTCACTTTTCACCAGAGCAGCTACTGCTGTTTGTCTTCGTATGGATCTGTTCTGATCGCTCTGAATCATATCAGCCGCTACGAAGGTGATCTTGGCCACTGGTGTCAGCCACTGAAAAAGTTATCTAAGCCACTATAAAGAGATCTTGGCCACTGACGAAGTGATCACAGCCACTTTAAAAGTTATCTCAGCCACTACCAAAGTGATCTTGACCACTGAAGAAGTGATCACAACCACTTTAAAAGTGATCTCAGCCACTACAAAAGTGATCTTACTCACTGAAGAAGTGATTACAACCACTTTAAAAGTGATCTCAGCTACTACAAAAGTGATCTTAGTCCCTGAAAAAGTGATCACAGCCACTTTAAAAGTTATGGTAACAGCTACAAAAGTGATCTTGGCCGCTAACAATCTAATGACAGACCCTAAAAAAGTGAACTCGGTCACTACAAAAGTCATCATGACTACAAAAGAAGTCATCACAGCCACTACAAAATTGATCTCGGTCACTGACGATGTCATCACAGCCACTTTAAAAGTTACTTTTGCCGCTAAAAATGTGATCTTGGACACTGGAGAAGTGCTCACAGACACTTTAAACGTTATCTCAGCCCGTACAAAGATGATTTTCGTCACTGAAGAAGTGATTACAGCCACATTAAAAGTTTTCTCAGCCACCGCAAAGATGATCTATTGTCCACCGTAGAAGTGATCACAATCACTTTTAAAAATATCTCAGTCACTACAAAAGTGATCTTGACCACTGAAGAAGTGATCACAACCACTTTAAACGTTATCTCAGCCACTACAAAAGTGATCTTGGGCACGGAAGAAATGGTGACATCCACTTTAAAAGTTTTTTCACCGCTACAAAAGTGACCTTGGCCACTAAAAAAGTCATCACAGCCACTTTAAAAGAAATCGCAGCCACCAGAAAGGTTATCTTGAGCACAGAAGAAGTGATCACAGCCACTTTGAAAAAAATTCCACAAAAATGATCTTGGCCATAAACAAACTAATCTTGTCCACAGAAGAAGTGATCACAGCCACTTTAAAAGTTATCTCAGCCACTACAAAAATGATCTTGAAGTGATCACAACCACTTTAAACGTTATCTCAGCCACTACAAAGTGATCTTGGGCACGGAAGAAATGGTGACATCCACTTTAAAAGTTTTTTCACCGCTGCAAAAGTGACCTTGGCCACTAAAAAAGTCATCACAGCCACTTTAAAAGTAATCGCAGCCACCAGAAAGGTTATTTTGAAAAAAGTCATCACAGCCACTTTAAACGTAATCGCAGCCACCAGAAAGGTTATCGTGAGCACAGAAGAAGTGATCACAGCCACTTAAAAAAAAAATCCACAAAAATGATCTTGGCCATAAACAAACTAATCTTGTCCACAGAAGAAGTGATCACAGCCACTTTAAAAGTTATCTCAGCCACTACAAAAATGATCTTGAAGTGATCACAACCACTTTAAACGTTATCTCAGCCACTACAAAAGTGATCTTGGGCACGGAAGAAATGGTGACATCCACTTTAAAAGTTTTTTCACCGCTACAAAAGTGACCTTGGCCACTAAAAAAGTCATCACAGCCACTTTAAAAGTAATCGCAGCCACCAGAAAGGTTATCTTGAGCACAGAAGAAGTGATCACAGCCACTTTAAAAAAAAATCCACAAAAATGATCTTGGCCATAAACAAACTAATCTTGTCCACAGAAGAAGTGATCACAGCCACTTTAAAAGTTATCTCCGCCACTACAAAAATGATCTTGACCACTCGAGAAGTGATCACAGCCACTTTAAAAGTGATCTCAAGCACTACAAAAGTGATATTGGCCACTGAAGAAGACAATAGACAATGCATTACCCAATCAGCTATTACAATGTAAATCGCTCTCCTAGTAAACACAAGACATTTGTATAAATGTTATACAAATGTTTTGTGTTTATTAGGTGTTGTTCATGGTTACGATCTGAAAACTACTTTAAAAACATATAATATTTAAAAACGTAGGCAGGCAGATAGTTGACGGAGCGCGGACAGGCAAAATTAATCAATTTGCAGTAAATTCTCTGAAACATAATTCGTCGCCAACAACAACCAAATTTAATAAATGTCAGTGTTGTTGGCAATGACATATATGCTAAGCCATTTAAAAAGTTATCTCAGCCACTAGAAAAGTGATCTTGGTCACTTACAAAGTTTTCACATCCTCTTAAAAATTAGCTCAGTGATCAATATCATTTTTGTTGTGACCGAAGAAGAGTGAGATGTAACAACACTAGTAATTAGCTCACTGCTGTCACATTTTTTTGGAGTAAACATCGAGAATACTCATTGAGATGGAAAGAAACACTTTAATGTGATATATACTAAAATGTTTTTTATATTCGAAAAAATCTAACTATGATTGTGCATATCGTATCCCCGCGTATAAACGTGCATGCACTTATAAGTGAAAAACGCATGTTTTGGGGATGTTTTGAAATGATTTTATGTTCAAATATAAATGCATGCACTTTTTTTTCGAAAAGTAAGTGCAACCCCATTTTCAGTGACTTTGTCGCTCACTAAGATACTACAACTCTGTCATCAGTTTGTGTCTTTAAAGATTCGGGTTTATGATAATTTACATTCGAAATTGTATAATAATGTCAGATTTGCAGTTCATACATTATATGATGCATCCTATGTTGAATTATTCCCATTCTAATCCTGTAGACACCCCTCTAAAAAAACTTGTTAAATCAATTTCGAAACCAACAAAAAAAGATAAAAGATCTATTGACAATGCGGAAAACTGTGAAAAACTGTAAACTTCGAATTCTCGCATGACGAATTAAATGATATATATTTATATTGTTTCGCATGAAATGCATAAGATTAGGCCGCGTTAAATAATAACATGGTACAGATATAGTATTTTTTTTAATTAAGCTATACCATTATTGGTGCAAAATAAAACTTTACATGTTTTAATTTATTTAATATATGTTGAGATAGTTTTGTCAAGATCATTTCATATTTGAATATAAGTGCGTGTAGTGTCTTTTGAAATATTTTGTGTGTTCGAATACAAGTACATGCACTAAGTCTTGTTTTCGAATACTACATGCATCTTTAAATATAAGTACATGCACGTTTATTCTAATGCCAACTATAAAATATTATTGCAAAGACATTCCGGCCATCTGTACCTGTTCTCCATTTCCACCATAACTTATATTATTATGGACATACGGAATTAGATACATAGGTAGGCATATAATGTCTCCAATGTCAGGAAATGTGTAAACCATATAAACAAGACGTTGATCTAATGTTGATTTATTGCTGGGTCATCGCCTGCTACGCTGTGCCAATATTAAACCAGTATTTAAAATGTGCTTCTTGTTTACAGGATCGATACATTGAAAGAAAATATCTGATTAATAATCCAGCAAGCAAAGGTACATTAGCCCAACATGGGTTCAATGTTGGACCACTGTCTACAGCGCTGGCCTAACATTGAACAGATGTTTCGTGTTTACCGAAATACATGATCAAAGGCTGGCTATAAATCATTGGTTATTGAGAGCATTCAGTGGACACTGGAGGCAAATACATCTCTTTACTGGCGTATCAGTCATTTTGACATGTCAAATTTTGATCACTTTTATGTCCGACGGTAGTGTACTTCAAGGTCAGATTACAAAAATCCCTCTAAGCTGCGAACTTAGCACCATCACTTTTCTTACTCCAGAGATGCTAAGCTTTAATTTGGTATATAACACATAATGTTACTTTTTGTGACTCGGTAACTCCTTAAATACTGCAGCTAGAGACCGCCTGCTGCTGCACTATAAGGAATCTTATCGAATATTTTCCATAGTTCTCAATAGTGCGCAGTAACATACGATAACGAACATCGGATCCGGCCGGGACTCTGGTGCAGCTACATCGGGAGTGAAGTAAACAATTCAGGTTTTTGTAAAGGGCTACCATTAAATCTTCATGGGGGGAGGGAGGGGTGCAATTTATTTCAACCTGGCTCGGCGGCGCGCTGAGAATTCTAAATTTTATCACATGTTTATATAGATGAGTTCTTGAAATAAATTATTTATTTCATGCAGAGTATGCCCGAAATTATTTATTTCAATAATACTTCAGCCCCACCCCCGCTCTTGGAGATTGAACCGTGGCCCTCTGAGTGATTTTTTCTGTCTAAAGCTGTGCCCATGTTACGTTGCTGTGTTGTGTGTTTTTGTTTTATTGGCGACTCGTATGAAAATATTATTCTGTGTTTTACCCTTCATGTCAATTCATCATAACACTCTATATTCACGACATTTTACTAGCGTTATGCGTGCGGGGTCTAAATAAAAATGTATGCTAATCACTCAAAACCAATTTGATGCCGGGATGCAACACTACAATTCACGGGCTGCTAGGCAACCAAATAATTAGCGCGTGTAACACCATTTGATGTAGCTTTTATACAGTGGCGGGTATGATGGACTCTGTTTCGGTAAATGGCAAAAGAATGGTGATTCCTTGTTTTTATCGTGTAACGGCGTTTGTCACGAACGCTGTCACGAAGGCTATTCTTTTATCTGTCATTCGGTTTTATTTGGGGCAGACAATTAACTGTCTGGCCCAAACCGAATAACATATAATAGAATAGCCTTCGTATAATTCAGAATCATACTTAGTATCCTGGTAGTGAAAAAGTATGTGTGACAGGTTCTCCTATGATCAAACGATCATTCATATTTTTTTTCACCGACTTGAAGCTGTGGATCTCGGTAGCGAGACACAGCTTCAAGCGTGTTTAAAATTATGAAAATTAATGTCACCAAATTGCCGCCTGCGGTACTATTATATTTAGCAAATTTCTCCTGAGTCAACTTTCACTATTTTTGCAAATAATACGCGAGGCGCCAGGGTCATTTGTAGATCATTTGCAGCGTGGTTGACACCATAACCAGGAGGAACTGGGTTCGAATCCGGATGCGCACATAGAATAACATATTTTTTTCAAATACGAAGGATAATGACAACCACAAAAACAACCGCATATGAAAATATATTAAAACGAATAAGTGACCAATAAGTACACGGTCAATAGAGCATTTCTCAAAAACATTTTGCGGATCAATTTTCATAATGGCCAACTCGACATAAAAAATGAATTCAGGTTTGCATATTAAATACAGTTTGTTGGCCCAACGTTCGTGACGCCCCTTCCCCCCCCCCCCCCCCAGACACACACCTAAAAAAATAGGGCTTTCTATCTGATTATCTGCATAGAAACTAACTCTTCATAAATGTATGACAGGACTTTGATATTGGCTGAATAATTATGTTATATCTGTAGGCCTACATGTGTACCTTTGACGCATTTATAAAACCTTTCAGTTCCCAAGTCGGGCCTCCCATCACTTCATATAGACGATAAACAATTAGTTACTATACTTTGAACATTTGCTCTTTGATGCCATTTAGAATTCCACCAGGCATATTTCAGGACTCACTTGTGTGATCGTATTCATGAGCAAAGATGGTTGATGACGAGTATTCGACCTGTTTGCCGTGAGTAAACCATAAGCCTGGTCCAGTTTGACACAATCCTGCCTCGTCGGCGCTACCCGACCCCTGACACTTTATTCAACCGACATCCGCCCATCTACTCCCCCCTCACCATACACCTAATCACATTTAGCGGCGTTGGAGCGACCCCGGTGGCCTTTGGGTTGGCCGAGGCATCTAAATTGGAGTTGTTTGAAGTACTGGCAGGTTCATACAGAAGAGGAGGGCGCGTCTATTGGCCCTGTGAACGGCGCAGGGCTGCATCGTCTCCCAGGACACCGTGCTGCAACCATGGAACCGTGGCTGTATGGAAAAGACAAGATGAGAAAGGTCCTCTTTATCTCATTGTCACGTATGCCTGCATAGTGAGTGAGCGAATGAAGGAATAATAAATGAATTAACCCTTTAACCTCCAAATTATTCAATCTGAATTTCCACCCACTTGAAGTTGTCAAGTGAGTGAAAATTATTCAGATTTGACAAAAATATTGCTGATTGATGTCACATTTTAGCTTTAACATGTTTAAAAGGTGGTACTTAATGTGTTAATAAAAAATGAAAACCCGAATATATGCGACACCAGCGGTTAAAGGGTAAAGGTATTAATTAATAGGGCTTAACCGTGCCATAGTGTCCCTGTTGATGGTGAGATGAATCAGATGGTATTGCCCTTCAGACATAGGATATTCGAAATGCAGACCTTGTAACTCCGAGGTCGCGCACAATATTGCGTGTTTACGAGTGGATGAGAAAGAAACATGTACCAAGACAAAGGCCACAAAATCACACTATGCTTTGACACATGGCACATGAATGAACATGTTTCATAATGAGATGGTAAAGTCGGCTGAAGATTCGTCGGATGCAATATCAAGCTGCTTAACAGTAAACACAAAACATTTGTATATCATTTGTACAGTGTTGGACCAACGTCGAAGACGTTGGGGCGACGTTGTACAAATGGTATGCAGATGTTTTGTGTTTTCTGGGAACTGTAATTTGCCTCAGAATTGATATTATTTGTTTTAGTGGTGCCATTTACAGCGACACGACAACTCGCTCTTTTTTCGTGCTATAATTTCAGAATGAAACGAAGAATTTTCTACTGAAATACCGCGTGATAAAAGTTATAGTAGGCTAGCATCAGCGCTACGCTGGCCCAACATTAAACCAGACGGACTGAGTGTGTAAATGGGATCAATATGCCTTTTAGCGCACGAGTTAGTTACAGTTAGTGGATTTTGTAAAATGGTTTTTTTATTTGGTTTACCTTTGCATTCAGGGCTGGGCCCTAGGGTAGTGGTTAGCACCGCGGCCTTTCACGCAAGAGCTCGGGTTCGTTTCCCGGTCTCGGCGGTTTAAAAGAAACAAAAATGTTTCTTCCCCATCCACTCGTGAAACTCAGTATTGTGGGGAGCCTCCGTGACCGAGAGGTGGCGTGCTCAGCCTCAGACCTCCAGGGTTTAAATTTCGAATCCTGTGTTTAGAGGGCAGTGTCATATGTCACTCATCTCATCATCCTCAGGGGGTTCTCCTGGCACAATTTAGCCTGTAGGTGCACAGAAGTGTCGTTTTTACTTTTACATTCAAGATGAATCTTTGCTAGGTATTGAAGCAATGATTAAATGGACGTGATAAGTCACAATCCGTTCTGGTACGACCCTGGAACAAGCGTGGGGATAGAGCACTACATCATTTCATGTACAATCACATCAAACATGAAACGCTCACCTGATTCCGCTTTAACCCTTATCCTGCTGATCACGACTATTATCGTTTTCAATCTGTTGTATTAGTCGACCAAATCACTGTTACTGGGAATGAAATGTGTGTCTGAATCTCAAGATTTGCAAATATTTGTGCTCAAATTAAACAAATAGGAGTAATTTTCAGCCACTTGAAGTTGTGGGTCGCGGTAGCGAGACACAACTTCCAGTGGGTGAAAATATAAATCAATTAATTTAGCAGGATAAGGCTTAAGGCTTGACCAGAGTTAATAATGGGCGGCGTATGTGGGATCCAAGATAAAATTCAGTTTGAATTTTTGACATTAACTGATGAATAAACTGAAATATTTGGCAAATTTAGCGGATATCTCATAGTGGCATACATACTTTGTGTTGGGTGTATATCGTAAAAATTAAGTCACTTAATCATTGGGTTTTCAATTTATTCACATAGGTCTACTGTCGCGCAGTAACTGGTTCTTCGGAGATGGTGAGCTGATATATTATTATGGTGGAGATCCGCCGTGCGCGATGCGCTAGGAAATCCCTGCTAACAGCCGCGGGATGTCCACTGATCCAACCTCCCCGCGAACACCAGACGTTGGCACGTTGTTGGGTTAATGCTGGTCCAGCGTCGAAGACGCTGGTCCAACATTAACCCAACAACGTGTGCTTTGTGTTTGTTGGGTTCGCGTCATCCGTGTTAGTCCTGTGTCTGACGGTGTTGGGCCAATATTAAACTGACGTTGTGCTGACAGACAATATCCGCGTATCCCTGGCGTTGGTATTCATCCCACGATTCCTAGCTTTAGTGCCGCCCCGACACCCCTGAGTCCCTACAACCTATCATATTCACACTCTTCACCTGCTATAGGGACGCTTATTAATTCAGAAGCTGACAACGTTTGCTACGACAGCCCAACACTGTACCAAAACAAGGACAGTTTAAGGGCAGTTTACGCAGTACACGAGGGCTGTAAATTGCGCGATAAAAATGGAGCGCCAGAATCTATGTTACATAATTTAGCGATGCCATTTACACATATATCACTGTATATAGCGCGACGCGATAAACCGCTTTATCGCGCGACGGTTTATTAAAACAGAAGCGATTTTTACTGAAATATCGCGCAAAAATGTAGGCCTACATCTAAACATGCATTAGCGACACTGGCCCAACATTATACTTATTGCGGACTGTGTAAAGTTGCTAAATTTCGAAACATATTTTTTTATCGCGCGATTTTCCAGCAAACACAAATCATTTGCATAACATTTATACAGTGTCGGCCCAACGTCTTCAACGTTTGTCCAACACTGTGTAAATGTTATTCAAATGTTTTGCGTTTGCTGGGTTAAAGTTATCGCGCCTTGTGTAAACTGAACTTTTACACGGTCCGCGACAACTGGAAATCGCGCGATAAAAAATAGCACACCAGAATCGATTTACTTGTTTTAGTACTACGTTACTACATATATCTATATTACTTATACCCGTGAAACTGTCATATATTACAAAATACAAACGTTTACTTGTCCTTGGTGGCAAATTCCACACTTACAAATATGAAAGTAAACGATCTTAGGACTTAATGAGATACATACTTGTAGGGAGGAATATATCGTCGCCACGGAGCTAAAGGATCCTATCTGACACTCGCTAGAGTGGCAGATAGGATCATTTAGCTCCGAGGCGACGATATAAGTCATATATATTCCTTGCTTGTAGGCCTAAGGAATTGGAGGAAAACAATGTGATTCATTTTTTTCAAAGACATCTCTGATTATTCTACATATGTCATAAAAATACAGGGAGCTGCGTATAAAACTAGACGATATTGATATTTTGTTTTCTGCAGCATTATTGTACATGTAGTTATTCCAGACCAGTTTCACTAGGTTTCTTCTAGGATTCTGGTGTTATGAAGGCGCTGACATCTTCTATGATAAATGGTGCCTGCTCAGGCTATTTAACGACGATAAACCATATGCATTGGTACAACATTGGCTCAGTGTCTGTTGTCTGTGCATCAGCATCAGAATATTAAAATAGCCGTGCAACTGTCCATAGTACAAGTAAATAACGTTAGCTTGAATATCAACTCACACCCTTTAAGTCTGCTCCCAATACAAGGCCATAATCTACCAGTTTACATATTCTTATATTATATTAGAACACTGTTATTATATTAATGCTGCTACGTTCGTGCATATTTCAGTTTGTATTTTGAAATTAACAGTATATTCAATTATGAACTCAATATGTCGAGTTGTAAAATATAAATATATCTGGTTGTTATGTTAATATATCGAGTTATGAATTGAATATATCAGGTTGTAAATTCGATGTATCGAGTTGTCATCTCGATAAAATGATATTACAAATAAATATGTTGCCTTCTAAACTCAATATAATTATGTAACTTCTCGAGCTTCATAATCAGTTTTTGTTTGGTTATATAGTATAAAGAAGACAGAGATACACTGTTTTGATATCAGCTGTTCTACCATGTGATATCAAATAAAAGTATTAGTTTTCATTTTGTTTTGCAGCCTGACATTTTTTCGCTCGCCGGTCAACAGGCAAAACAGTCAATAATCACAGAAATACTCCAAAATGATGTCCAGGCATAGCCGTGGGCAGCCGCGAACCGCAAAGGTGAGAGCCGTGGTTCATAAAATCAATTTCACCTGTTATATCAGCGGTTTCAACAAGGTACTGAGTGAAAGAGATCGCTACTCCACGGTCCGAAAAAATGCCACAGCAGTAAATTTGGAAACAAGCTGGAGATGTGTAAATCAAGAACGTCCTTGCCTGAATGTAGGCGGAATGATGGTGATGCTAATAAACGTGAAATAACCTGATTAATCACGGGCGAATATTAGATATAAGATCTCTAATAGTGATTATATATCAGAGTCCACACAGCGATTCGATATCAGAATTCACAGGGATCTCTAGCTATTAGATATCAGTGTCCACATAGATCTCTACCGATTCGATATCAGAATCCACATGGATCTCTAACGATTAGATATCAGAATCCACAGGGATCTCTAACGATTATATATCAGTGTCCACATGAATCTCTAACGATTCGATATCAGAGTCCACAGGGATCTATAGCGATTAGATATCAGTGTCCACAGAGATCTCTACCGATTTGTTATCAGAATGCACATGGATCTCTAGCGATTAGATATCAGTGTTCACAGAGATCTCTAGCGATTCGATATCAGAATCCACATGGATCTCTAGAGATTAGATATCAGAGTCCACATGGACCTCTAGCGATTATATATCAGTGTCCACAGGGATCTTCACCGATTAGATATCAGAATCCACATGGATCTCTTGCGATTAGATATCAGAGTCCACATGGATCTCTAGCGATTATATATCAGTGTCCACAGGGATCTCTAACGATTAGATATCAAAGTCCACAGGGATCTCTAACGATTAGATATCAGAGCCAACAGGGATCTATCGCGATTTTCTACTATCAAAATCTGTGACTGTCGTAGTTGGGGCTACCAGTAAACATAAACATTTGTATAACATTTATACAAGGTTGGTCCAACGTCGAAGACGTTGGGCCGACGTTTTATGAATGTTATACAAATGTGTTTGCTGGGTATAGTGTCTAGGTGTCCGATGATGAGCGCCGGAGCTTCACCCGGGGAGGGGCAAAGCAAAGTGAGGCAGAAAAATCAGCTTTATTATGAGGAAGCAAAGCAGAAAGATAGTGGTGAGAGGAGAGGATGTGTACGTGAACTAGAATCTGTTGTGAAAAGGCAAGCAAATAGCTGTAACCTAACTAACCTTACAGTTACGATCGTTCGCTTTTGCAGTGCATCATTACAGAGATGGACACGTGGCGAGGATGTAGGTCAAGATGTTAGCATGTGCTTGGAAAGTATTTACAGTTTAAAATCAACACTGGATATGGTTAAGAATGAACCATTAAGGTGGGCCATACTAATACTTTTGCGACAGTGTGGTTTACGGGTGCTGCTGACTTGTAGAAAAGTAGAAAATGACAGTCTGATCAATGTTATCCTCTGTGACAGCCAATCGATTAACTAATTGAACGACTTTTTGTCGAATAATAATAATATTTCTAACGTTAGGTGAGTACTGCCGACATTTATACACCAGTCACACGATCACTTTAATTTGTGATAACTAGATACCCAACAAACACGATGCGTTGACCCGATGTTGGATGAATGTTGAACCAGCGTCGCAGATGGTGGTCCAACATTAAATCATCGATGGGTTGATGCATCGATAGGCGGGCAAGATTCGGGATAGCCCGAATGAGATAAAGAGTTTGGTGGATAAAATATTTATGCTGGGGTCGCTGTTCTAACGTTAGTTAATACTTTGTCCCATATTGCGTCTTATCGTAATCATAAACACGTAATTGATCTAAAATAGCAGAAACAGACTTACAGCTATTATCTACCATGTTTATTCTTCGCTTGCCAGAAAAAAATCATCGCTTGATTGGAACGTGGATTAACCCACAATAAAAGGATCAACCTGGAAATAAATACCCTACTAAATATTATGATTGGCAAGAACAAGTGGACTAACGCGAGTTAAAGGATGTAGAGATATAAACACGAGATAAAATCCCAGCAAGCGTCGAAGACGTCGGGCCGATATCATACAAATGCTATACAAATGTTTTGTGCTTGCTGGGATAGCATGTAAAACAAGAGGTAAACTGATAATTCTATGACACTAATATCATACCAAGCAAACACAAGACATTATCCCAGGGCTGCCTCAATGTTGGACCACCGTCTACGACGCTGGCCCACCATTGAAGCAACACTGGGGCAATGTATTGCGTTTGCTGGGATAGATTATCGCATCAGCTTGCTTGGAATTTTTTTATATCCACAAAATTAGCCGCGTAGAAAAGCCAACCTATATAATATCCATTCATAATATTATCTTTCTTTGTTTCTATGAACATGTATGTTGTTTTTACTCAAATTGTTTGTATCCGCCATCGTCCACTTGGACCTGAAAGGGTGCATTAGTCACTTCATAGTTGTTGATACACCCTTAAGACTCACAGGAGATGAATTACATGAAGCAGCCACTTTTTATTTGATATGCTTCACTATTTTTCACAAACAACGTGACAATGAATAATTATGAGATTATAATCTTTGATTCGTAGCTAAGTGTGCTACTAGTTCACATACATTTTTTATTATCTGGTGGAAACTGGATAACAGGATTGCGGTGGACTGAGCTCCCTGTTTGCCATGCAAATATCTCTTAAACAACTCTATTCTAAGCCACAAGATAACCACATGCAATAAGCGGACTCACCTCCTTCCACCCAATATTTTGTTTGAGTGGGCATAGGAGCTACGTCCCTCTAAGGCCAAGGAGGCATATGTCTGAATATTGTACCGCAGTCTAAATAATGTGTTGTAAGGTCAGTCACACCTAGAAGGTTATAGGCCTTTACACCCTTCGGTGGCATTTAAATAACTCTTCGAGCAAACACACACAAAAATAAACTATGTTTTTTTAATGTTGGGTCAGCGTCGCAGACGGTGGCCCAACATCAAAAAGTCCAGTCTCAATGTATCATGTGAGGCGGGTGGCTGCAGGAGGGAATCAAAGCAGAAAACCGGCAACACGCTTCTTCGCTGAAACCAAATCTGCAGAATTGATGCCTTGTGGAGCCGGCTCAGGTGAACCGCGACAGAAGGTAATGGCTGGAAAAAAACGCCGAGACATCAAACATCCAAAGTGACAAGTGAGAAGGTATAAGTGGTACAGGAGTGGTCTTAGACTGCGTATATATTGACACTTAGAAATACAGTTGATACTTCCTGCTCTTGTTCAAAGTTAAGATTATCTTTCAATAATGTGCAATAATGGCACATAAGCCATTGAGAAGATTGAAGAGGTTTAGTGTTGAAATAACGAGGTGCTAATTCCACCTAGAGTCTAGGAGCTTATGGTTCATTGTCTCCAGGTTCCAGGATTTTCTTTTAGTATGTGCTTCTTGTAGTAAACCGAAACCCTAGCGCTACCTGGAAATTCTTCCTTTCTTTGGTGTAATCCTTCAGAAGGTATCAGAGTATGTAAAACTACGCTAAGAATGTACAGTCTTGGATATTTTTTTTAGTACGTACCAGGTATGTATCTGAAACCCCCTTAAATTTTCAACCACTTGAGGTTGTGGATCGCGGTAGCGAGACACAATCTCAAGTGGGTGGAAATTTAATTGTGTCACTATGCAACAAAACACCTTCAAAAACATGTTTCATCTAAGAGTGTAGATGTTCGTTTCCGGAGCAAAAAAATATTCTAAAGAAGTACAGTCGTCGCGAGGTCGCATAATCATGTAACTATACCGAATTGGTCGGCTGTTGAGCAGATAACCTGGTTGTCAAGGACTGGTGACGTCACTGCGTATTCATGTGTGGCACACTGAAAAAAATCAAATGTCTCGCTGTATCCAGAGTAAAATGATAGGCCACAATCCACGTGAAATGTCGTGGTATATCTGGTACTTTCAAAGCGCGCCGATAAAAATGCTCAAATGCAGTGCATGCGTTTTTTCACATGCATGATGGATTAATGCATATTATATGATAAACAGATAGCGCAACATCATTTATTGCTTTTTTTTCTTTTATCCGGCATTATGGCTTCCCCGGCAAACGAATTCTGGTCATACACGCAATATCGCTTCTCTCGGTGTATAATGCGAGGTATTGACATTCTGTGGGCGAAGAGAAACCTCCTCGGTCTAGCGCCGGTCCTATTCTTATTTGATTTTGGCCCACCGTCTTACAGTTTAAGAGTGATAAAAGTAGATAAAATCTGGGCATAAATAAAATTGTTTTTTGTAAAGCATTGTGTGTTTTTTTCAATGACACCACTATCTATTGATTGAATTAAATATGCTATTCCAGTTTAAAAGGGATGAAAAAACACGCAAAATTTCCAGCAAATTAGATATAAGGCCGGTTGGAATAAAATAAAATATGAGCTCGCAAACTGGGAATTAGTCGTCCACCTCTGAGATGAAAGGGTTTATCCACCACTTTACAAAGTGGCAGATGTACCCTTTTATATCCAAGGGATCTCAATCATCTCACCATCCTCAGGAGGTTCTCCTGGCCCAGTTTAGCCTATATGTGCACAAAGGTGGCCTAAAGCCCGATTCATTTCATTTTTTATATCCAAGGGGAAGGGGGTTATCTCATCCAGTATGTTATTCTGAGTATGTTGACATTTAAACCACGGCCATTGACGTCAGATCTGTTCCGGATCCGCTGGAAACTTTCAGATTCGACCTCCTTTGTGTGACACAGTGCGTCAGTAGATTCTGTGAAAGATTTTATTGATTTAATGAAATAAAATTTGGTCGGCCGTCACGCCGGCGGCTTAAGTCAGCGAAAGTCTCTTCTCACTGCAGATAAAAAATACGAAGAATAGTCATGAATACAAATACAGCAACTTAATCATCATTTGTGCGGGGAGGGCCGCCATTCTGGCGGTGTGCCATTCTCAAGTGTCGCCGGCGCTCCACGACTCAAGTCGATATTCTCGCTGATAGGTGGGATTTGTCTTGCCCTTCTTGGGAGCGGGAAGAGGGACCGGTTGTGAGGTGGGAATGTGCGGGGGAGGGGGGGGCGGTGGAGTGGATGAGGGAGTGACTGAGGGGAAGTGGCTAATGGTTCCGAGGCAGATAAGTGGGTGCGCGCGGAGAAAGCATCAACCTTTGTCGCACTGGGGTCGTCCATCGCATCATTTAAACATATCATCCCCTAGGAATCAGAGTGTCGAATGTGCCCCTCATTTGAGTGGCACATACGACGCTCTGCCTGCTAGGGGCCGGTTCGCTACTCTAATTTGATAAGTTGATCATCAATCTTTGTCACACAGGGATCTTCTAATATATCATTTAAATATATCGTCTCTGGCAATCAGAGTGTCGTTTGTGCCACTCAAATACCACTTATATTTAACCATTTAATCGCCAAAATATTTATGTCTCGCTGACGCGATCCACAACTTCAAGTGACTGAAAATTACTCAGATTTGACCAAATGGATGTCAACGATTTTGAAATCGTGCTTATGGCTTTAACATGCTTGAAACGCGGTACTGAATGTGGTAATAATCGAGTGAAAAACCCAATATAATCGGCACCGGCGGTTAAAGGGTTAACCTAATTATGATAATCGTCCCCCAGCAGGCAGACTGTCGTAGGTATCACTCAATTGAGTGACGCATACTACACAGTAGGGGTCGATACGTGTCCCAAGTTTGACAAGTTTGGCAAGTTGAAAAGTGTATTTCAATAACTCGGGACACGTCTGAGGCTTTGAGTACAATTTTAGCTACAATAGCCATAACAAAATAATATAAGTATTCTGAATAAGAAAAAAAGATTGTATAGCAGCGACAAAAGAAAAAATCGGGATGGATGGTATGACGTGTACATTAATGTAAACAAATTTAGGTGTATAAAAACGACACATCCTCACTTACAATATTATTATTATGTTCAGTGATGACAGCTTTAAAAATAAAGGTTACAAATCCATATGTTAGTCCAGCGATATTAAGTGAATCAATTTTGAGCTTCGTGTTCTCTTCCTTGTTATTTTGGTAACGATCGCATTGAATGAATACGGCGCTAGCAACCAGAAGGTTAAAGTTTCACACATTATAATAACCTACATCCATTCTGCATCCACCTAATGAAGTATAGTATAATGTCTGGGGTGGTAATTACTTTCAGCTCTAATTATAACGTTGACGGGAGTAACAATCGGGGCTGTAGTTCCGAGAGGGTGATCCAGACCTATTGACAAGGCTGCCGTCTGGTTGGATGTGGGGAACCTCCCGTCTTTCGCACCGTGTCACAGGTCTGTTGTGGACAAATTCAATAAAGATCAAGACTGCCAAGTGTTTTCTCACATTACAGCTGGACGGAGATGTACATCATGGAGGTGGTCAGCGATGCCCACCTCCAGTCCATGGTCAGTTTGATGCGGACATCAGACGTCTCTTATTGCCTACCCTATAAGCCGGAATAATTTCAGCTAGGGGCAGATCCTGGTACTGGGATACCGATTTCCTTAAAAATACCAGGCAAACACGAGACGCTGAATAAATGTTGGCTTAACGATGGCCGCCGTCGAGCATCCCTCTAGAGAACCTACATATTAACGCATAGCATGTGATTACTTATCGTCATATAAGTGAAAAAGGGAGATTTGCTTTCTGACAAAATGTCACCATAATTATTTGCAGCTTTTTCTTTTTCATCGCATTCTGGCGCACCGTCTCCTATATACAGGCGCGACATTCATGGCTTGAGACGCGATTTTTTTTTCATGGGTCACACGTGCCAACGTGCATGTATACGTGCATGTATGTACTACCACTGCACCAGTGAACGGTACGCGGATATAATGCAATATTTTTTTGTTATTTCTATCTGCATTGAAAATATCGAACAGCGAATGAAGGACATAAAAAATGTACTAGCATGTACTAGCAAATGCAGTACTGTCAAATATTACCAAATATATGGCAATTTTTCACCTATTTGAATACGCGGCTCACAGCAGCGAGAACCAAAAAAATGGGTGAATAAATTATGCCATTCTGATGGTTAAAATAATTGAGATTGTGTCATGACCATAACACCCGGTATCGATTTTTTGCTGTGATAATAAAATAAGTTTACAGCACTTCTACATCGTCAGCACACAGACGGTTAATTTGAGCGAAGATGGAAAGTGAGGTGTTTGATTAGGAATGTAGGCCTGCAGCAGTTTCTTGGATGTCACACGCGTTCAAACACATCCCATGCTATCTGTCTGTGGGGTCTGCCTTCACAGAATTAACAAATCGTCGCCCATCACGACCAAAATGACGTATCTCCCATTTTACACAATAGCGAATACTTTCTTGTCCCTACGGTGAAAAATAATGAGGTGTCTCGTCTGATTTTGATGTAACTGAAAATAGATACATCTTCTTCATCGGAGCGGTTTAGAAAATTTTACCAAACATGGATATGATCTGATAACGAGGCGCATTTTACCATGTTCAATAATACACAGCGCGGGACACAATCACATGAGAGGGAATCGAACCCTTAGCTTGGGGTTTCAAAACCATTGTATTATGGCGAGATGTCCATGTTGGAAGCTATAATACTAATTCTTTATCATACAAAGACAAACAGCAGTAACTGCTTACTTGAAAAGTAAGCATTTACTGCTGTTTGTCTTTGTATTTGTACTTCAGTCCTGGCAGTTGGCTCTGCTCGGCGCGGTGGAGGAGCTGACGTCCCAAGTGCTTGCTCTTGTGATTTATTTACAAGCTTTTTAGCTGTTTCTAGCCTGCACGAAAAAATCGAGTCATCGAATTACACATTGGCGTGAGGGACTTTGCCACAGCGTTGCAGCACCGTGGCTGGAACATCGTGGCAAAATGAGAAATGATATCTTACCTACGCGCCCGTCGCTTACGTCAATATATAGGTGAATGGTGCTGGATGCCATTTAGTAACACTTCGCTTACGATAACACAAATGAATGCACCTTTTACAACCATAATGCGGGCATAACCGTATTAAAAATGTAGAAAAGCGGGACATGCCTGCTTGCATGCTTGCCTGCGAGTTGCCTGCCCGTTTACCTGCCTGCCTGCCTGCCTGCCTGCCTGCCTGCCTGCCTGCCTGCCTGCCTGCCTGCCTGCCTGCCTGCCTGCCTGCCTGCCTGCCTGCCTGCCTGCCTGCCTGTCTCTTATTGATATATGGATCTCACCACAGCCGCTGTAATTGTCACTGTGGACGTCAGTGGTCGGCACGGGTGCCATGTAATTAGATTTGCTGACCAGATGGGATTAGCCTTGTAGTGGGTAGGGACAAGAGGGGGCACCTGAGAAATCGGTCAAGCTGATCTTAACAGATAAACAGCTCGTCCTTATTCTATTTGCCGCGGAATGAAGGAATCTTGTTTTAGATCACATTTGTGCGATGTGTATGCTGAACTGGGCCAAGGCACTCCCTGTGGACGATGAACAGATGAATTGATAAAACTACAGGAATCGAGTTTGAGACCCTTTTGTTTGCTATCCCACATTTCACCCTTGAGCCACAACGGTGCACCCTCTATTTGATGTAGATGATCTTCACTCTAAGTTCACCAGTACAGTACAGTACAGTACAGTACAGTACAGTACAGTACAGTACAGTACAGTACAGTACAGTACAGTACAGTACAGTACAGTACAGTACAGTACAGTACAGTACAGTACAGTACAGTACAGTACAGTACAGTACAGTACAGTACAGTACAGTACAGTACAGTACAGTACAGTACAGTACAGTACAGTACAGTACAGTACAGTACAGTACAGTACAGTACAGTACAGTACAGTACAGTACAGTACAGTACAGTACAGTACAGTACAGTACAGTACAGTACAGTACAGTACAGTACAGTACAGTACAGTACAGTACAGTACAGTACAGTACAGTACAGTACAGTACAGTACAGTACAGTACAGTACAGTACAGTACAGTACAGTACAGTACAGTACAGTACAGTACAGTACAGTACAGTACAGTACAGTACAGTACAATTCTGTACCCTACCCTACCCTACCCTACCCTACCCTACCCTACCCTACCCTACCCTACCCTACCCTACCCTACCCTACCCTACCCTACCCTACCCTACCCTACCCTACCCTACCCTACCCTACCCTACCCTACCCTACCCTACCCTACCCTACCCTACCCTACCCTACCCTACCCTACCCTACCCTACCCTACCCTACCCTACCCTACCCTACCCTACCCTACCCTACCCTACCCTACCCTACCCTACCCTACCCTACCCTACCCTACTCTACCCTACCCTACCCTACCCCACCCTACCCCACCCTACCCCACCCTACCCTACCCTACCCTACCCTACCCTACCCTACCCTACCCTACCCTACCCTACCCTACCCTACCCTACCCTACCCTACCCTACCCTACCCTACCCTACCCTACCCATTAGAGCGGTAGTTCTAAGGTGATACAGCGTCACCATGGACGCATTATCTATAATTTGACCGCGACAATAAAACCAGATTGTGGAAAAATACCATAGATAAAAGGATTGAAATATACAATAAGTAAATCGTCCTCATGAGAGCGCTTAGATTTTTTTTTAAACTTTATATAATTTATTTATTTCTAGACTGGTGCTATGCGGTGCATGGTTCCCTATCATGTGATCATTTGCCATTTGTATAAACCAGCACATGATTTTCGGTCTCGTTTTCTCGTGTAAAGGTAGAAGTGCACCACAGCAAGTCAAACAGCAGTAGCTGCTTACTTGAAAAGTAAGCTGTTATTCCCAGCAAACACAGAACATTTGTACAACATTTATACGATGTCGGCCCAACGGCTTCGACGTTGGCCCGACATTGTATAAATATTATACAAATGTGTTGTGTTTGCTAAGCTGTTGTTCGCCTTTGCACGTCACTGTACATGTAGACTACTTTACTTTATTAATGTGTTTCGTCTTTGTCTCCATGGAGAGACCACGTGAATGGTGACAGGAGTACTGCTGGTTAAACAGAAGTAACTACTTATACTTTTCAAGTAAGCAGTTGCTGCTTTTTGCCTGGACAGATCTCTCGCCGCAGATTGCCAAATTAAGTCACCGCTGTCAGGTTTCCCCGCCTGGTAATAACAATCTGGCGGATGATTACGCAGTCATAAGCATACAAAAGACATCATTTCTGTCAGTGACAAGGACGAGTCACACAGGGCCCAGGGAAAAAACGCTGCGATTATTCAGAAATCACGTCACACCCAACCATTCTCCTCTGCAAAACTAAAAGGTAGTACCTGTTTGCTTTTCAAAGTAAGCACTTACCACCTTTTCGCTTTGAAGCACTTACCACCTTTTCGCTTTGCTTGGCAGCATTGCAGTTTAAAGGCAGGAATCGTTTGTTGTGGTTATTAGCAGCGCAGGTAATTTTTGATTTTTTAAAGCCTTGTGTTTAACACTTGATATCAATGCTGGGCCAGAGGCTCAAACTTGCCAATATAAGTAATTGTCAAACTTTCAAACATCCCATTATTCGTTAAAATATTCGCTCATTCAAGCCGCTTCGTGACTACAAATTTTGTACAAAGGGAGGCTGAACTTCGGTCAATGAAGATGAAATAATAAGTAAGACTTTGCCCTTTCGGTACAACCTTTGAAACCGACTCCAGAGGAGAAAAATGACATACGTGACACAGAGACGCACCTGTTTCGTGGCCAATTGTTAGACGATATGAATGGACAAATATTTTTACAATCCCAGAATAAATGCTGCTATTTGTGTGGAGCGCTTTCCACATAAATCCATATTTACACACTGCATATACAACACTAATTTAATACTAAAGTTATTTAATCGGTGCTGATATTTCAGTGACATGTCAGTGATTGTAAGTGAAAAGTGTAAAACGCAGTCGTAGCTTGCTGGTGAAGTGAAGTAATCGTCAGGATAAATTTCATAGAATAAATTTATGGAGTTCCCCAAGTGTAGCCCGGGGACTATGTGTAGGGCCTAAGAGGTTTGACCCCTTACACGCCAAGTATGTAACTGGACCTGTCATAAGTGTTTGTCTCACTGCCGCCCCCCACAACCTCAAGCCCGTAAAAAGATTCATACTTGTTTAACTGAAGACCAACTGATTAAGCGCACAGTTCATCCCCAAGAACGGTTAACTGATCTTGTAAATTAAATAGATTTAACCCTTTAACTGCCGGTGTCGCATATATTCGGGTTTTCATTTTTTTATTAGCACATTACGCACCCCCTTTTAAACATGTTAAAGATAAAATGTGACATCAATCAGCAATATTTGAAAAAAGTTGACCTCCATTTTGTCAACTCTGAATAATTTTCACTCACTTGAAGTTGTGGATCGCGTCAGCGAGACACAAATTCTAGTGGGTGAAAATTCAGATTGAATAATTTGGCGGTTAAAGGGTTAAACAATTATGGCTGTGTTAACCCAGCAAACACTAGATGCTCACTCATTGTTGGGTCAATGTTGGGCCAGCGTCGCAGACGGTGGGCCAACATTGATCCAGCATTGGGTTGATGTATTGTGTTTGCGTGGATCAGACTACACACGGCGTGCGCTCATCCACAAGTTTTGTGTCTCCTGTAACGACTGCCCGTGTCTTCTAAATGATGAATTCTCCTGACAAAAAACTGCAAATTGATTTAAACCCATCGTTTTTTTATGGCGCAACCTATATTGTCTGGCGTTTCAACAATAATGAGTGGCATAAATTTATGTAGTGAGCTCATTTTCATATCCACCGGGATATTAATATGAAACCACAAATTCACTTTGGCTCAAAGCTGTGACAACACTCTAGCTGCTAGCACAGCATTGAGACCAAACCAAACCAATTTCATGCGGCTGTTGTGGCCGGAGGCGCCCAGACACTTCAGTACCCTTCTTAATTTCTTGTGTTCCAGTTACAGCAGTGATTAAGATTGAGGAGACCTGCAGTGTCGCCCTGTAAAAGCAAACAGCAGTAACTGCTTACTTTTCAAGTGAGCAGTTACTGCTGTTGCTTTTGCATGCGAGTTCACGTGGCGTCGCATGGTCCTCCCCATGTCGACAGTTCATTGCTCCACTTGAAACATGCGGTATTTCTAAGCTTTAATTCGAAAACCAAAAACATACCGCATGTGAGGGAGATAAATTATTTTCCAAATCGATACGGATAATTGTTGGGAGCTCAATCATTCAAAAATTATAATTATGACCCTTCTATGAGTGTCTTGGAGCAAACACAATGCTTTTAGTTTTAAACATCTAGTTTTAAGCACCTACTTTCCATAAGTTTTATTTACTGTTTTCATTCCGTGGATATAGTGTTCTCGTCCCACTATATCCGTGATATACTTCGCACCCAGAGACACATCTCTTTGGTCTGGCTTTTTGCCCCGGCCCCGCGGTGAATGGAACCGGTGACTGTTTAACGACAAAGCTCTGAACTGCGCTTATGAGTACAGTTCTTCTGAAGATTTGAGCGCTCTAGAAGTTCTACGATTTGATTGATTGATTGATTGATTGATTGATTGATTGATTGATTGATTGATTGATTGATTGATTGATTGATTGATTGATTGATTGATTGATTGATTGATTGATTGATTGATTGATTGATTGATTGATTGATTGATTGATTGATCGATCGATCGATCGATCGATCGATCGATCGATTGATTGATTGATTGATTGATTGATTGATTGATTGATTGATTGATCGATTGATTGATTGATTGATTGATTGATTGATTGATTGATTGATTGATTGATTGATTGATTGATTGATTGATTGATTGATTGATTGATTGATTGATTGATTGATTGATTGATTGATTGATTGATTGATTGATTGATTGATTGATTGATTGATTGATTGATTGATTGATTGATTGATTGATTGATTGATTGATTGATTGATTGATTGATTGATTGATTGATTGATCGATTGATTGATTGATTGATTGATTGATTGATTGATTGATTGATTGATTGATTGATTGATTGATTGATTGACTGCTTGATTGATTGATTGATTGATTGATATGTAACAATATATGCCGGCATAAAATGATCACATTGGACATCATGAATTATTAATTTATCAACAGTAACAAAGATGCTCAACAGTAACATTTCTGAGTGGTCGTTATTGTCAGTTTATCACGTGCTTAAAAACAGATAGAGCTCCTTTAACACTGATAATAATCGATATGTGGCGTCAAGAAATATGACTTGGTATAGTGTTTCCATTCTTAGGACAACTCGCTCCACACCTCATTGTTGCATGTTACACGCATTTAGGGAGAAAGGCAGTACAGCGTGATGTCAAATCTTGGCAAAAAGCACGACCGAGCTTTGATTTACCACGAATCGTATCATTGCTGATATTTTAGTGATATGTGCAGGGATCTCCTGCATGGTGTTCGTGTGGTGGACACATGTAAGTGATCATAAGCAAAATGTTTCCTGCCTTACATATTCGTCTAGTAGACATAAAATGCCATATATCACACACGGAGCATATTCAGGTATTTTTAGATCGTTTACCATGTTTACGTACACGGTAAACATGGTAAACGCCCGAGGACAATTAAATGACATTTACCATATATCAAGAAAAACACGGGTGGCCTTCAGTTTAAATGTCAATTTACCACATGACTGCTTGTGACGTGATGAATAGGGGATTTACACAGCTCGCAACACAAAACAGTCTGACACACGTGACAAACGTGGCAACAATATGTCTGGGGCCGTATTCTCGTACACGTTACGATATATCGTAGGCTTCTGATTGGTCGAGATGGACATCTCGACCAATCAGAAGCCTACGATATATCGTAACGTGTACGAGAATACGGGACCTGCGAAATAACTTATATTACACGCAGTTTGACGACATTGTATGCAGCCTTTGTATATATATATCAAATAATATGGCTAACATAAAATGTTAAAGAAGTGTATAATTTTATGTAAATGTCCTTATTTTTACCAGCTCTCTTTATTAGACTGCATAACGTGCATAATATAACTTTATTGTGGCGCGCAGGATTTGCGGAGACGTGGGCGATGTCTCTTTACAGGTTGTCAAATAATTATCTCAATCATCTGGTCATTCCAGCCAACATTAGACCGTGATACAATGTAGATTCAACGTTGATCCTACATTGGATCAACGTAGCGTAATTATTGGGAATATCTTTATAATATAAGTATTTGCATATACCTAAATACATATTTCACAATCATCCACTTATTACTGCGCAAGAACATTTTGTTTCCAAAAAGAACTGACATTATTTTCTGTTGATGTCACGGCTTATTTTTCATGAAAATAACGTCTTCAAAATCTCGATGTTCAAAATTGATGTAGGCCTATCCCTAATATAACATAATCTGGTGTGGACTAACATGGCGGTACCACTTTGCCATATCTAAGCCGGGAGCAGTACTCATTTTCTCGCTGAATATTACATTCATAGCTGTGATGAATCACGAGAGCGATCAGAACAGATCCATACAAAAACAAACAGCAGTAGCTGCTCTAGTGAAGAGGGAGCAGTTACTGCTGTTTGCTTTGCACATACGAACAGATCTGAAATTAAAAAAACAGCAGTAACCGCTGACTTAAAAAGTGGGCAGTTACTGCTGTTTGTCTTTGCATGGCAGAGAGAATCCCCTGCTGATGAGGATTTCCAGAGATTTTTAACAATGGGTTTTTAGACTGATCACCAGCGCACAGTCTGCCGAGCCCGTGTGGCATCACTACGCAAGGATCACTTCCGCTTCCGCCTAGAAGGCCGTTGCCCGGCTGAGCCGAGAAGAAATCACTTCCTACTCTTCCACAGGCTTGTGCTCTGAGTTTTTCTGCTTCTCGCGTCTCATTTTTTTTTATTTTTTCCGGGAGACTGAACGTCACATGTAGGTTAATGCCCACAGGGCGTGCTATTATTATCTGTTCAAAACCACAATTTCATTTTACTGATAAAAGCCCGAATATGACCTATAAATTTGCCTTCTGACTTTTGTGTCTCAACCAACCCCTTATCCTGCTGATCACGACTATTGTCGTTTTTAGTCTGTTTTATTAGTCGGCCAAATCACTGTTATTGAGAATGCAATGTGTGTCTAAACATCAAGATTTCCCAATATTTCTGCTCAAATTAAACGAATATGCCTAATTTTCAGCCACTTGAAGTTGTGGGTCGCGGTAGCGAGACACAACTTCAAGTGGCTGAAAATTTAAATAAATTAACTAAACAGGGAAAGGGTTGAATAATGATGGTTGTGCTGATATAAGAATTTTCTGAGAATAGCCTCGGCCATAATTTATTTAATAATTTATTTATATTTATTTATATTCTGTGAAACGCAGTGACATCACTCGGTGAAAACAAGGTTTTATAAGACCCCTCCCCCATACTTCATTGTATTAGCCAGCTCGGTGAAAACAAAGGAGGTCAAGGTTATTGAATTTCACAGAATTTAAGTCTTGGTCAACGTCTTTAACAGAGGCCTACAGGCTCACAGAGAAACAGAGCTTCGGTTCCCGAAATATAGGCTTCTTTTCTATCACATCTAAGAAGATCGACAGAAAAGAAGAGCACAAAGATGATTACACTGTCTGAGAGAGGTTCAGCGTTGTTAACCTTTGTCAGCTGCCGATAATTAAAAAAGAAAGAAGATTGATTACTTTCCAACCTGAAAAGTCAACGTGTTTCTGGTGGTGTTTTTATGCCAGAGCTTCCGTCGACAAGCCAGAGCTGAACGATCATAATCCACAACTCATCACTGTGCCAGATAGGATCACATATCTCCGATATATACACATGCGAAAGTAGATATATAGGCCCATTTGTCTTCCCATTGAAACAGTGAAATTTGTTATTTAAAAATGACATATGTTTATTACAAACACAATAGTCGTGGAGCGCTGCCTTGTAAAATGCCTTTTTTACCTAACTTATTTTTTTGTAAAAAACTGAGGCAATTTAATGCAAATATTCTTTCATTATTTTTTTGTTTAATATTGATCTAATTTCTTCGGTCAATTTTTACCATTATTTCAAACCAATTCAATTTGTTGCAAATGTATTTTGATCAATTTCCCAAAAAATATTTTCCAAAACTTTCTAAATAATCAACTAACACAATTTGTTGTAAAACACATATTCCGGGCTTATACAATATTAT
>OZ024908.1:24886982-24972835 GCA_964017125.1 Flabesymbios commensalis | reverse complement strand
ATCCAGGATATGGCACGCTGCGACGGAAACCAAACGAATGCTATTCAGAATCTGATTTTATCGATTCTTCCCTCCGTCTAGTTGGCACATACCTGTATTATGGTAGCCTAGTTTATATGGACTGGTGCGAGCCATATATTATCGAGTCATATTGTGGGTCGAGAAACTGGCTCTACATTTTCTGTACATCGTGCCAAGGCGAGGGCCCTGGTGCAGTGGTTAAAGCTGCCGGATTGAAAAGTCGGAGATCGCGCGTTCGAGCCCCGCTCTGGCATTTAAATTTCAAAGTAAAACATGTTTCTTCCCCGCTCACTCGTAAAGAATCAATATTGTGAGGAGCCTCTGTGATCGAGAGGTAGCGTGCTCGGCCTCAGACCGCCAGGGTTTGAATTTCGAATTCTTTGTCTGGAGGGCAGTGTCATCTCATTCATCGCACCATCCTCAAGATGTTCTCCTGGTCCAGTTTAGCTTACATTTGCACACAAGTGCCTAAAACCCTAATCATTTTATTTCATTTCAGTTTTACATCTTGCCAAAATCGCAAAAGAAGTTCAAAGTCGAGACAATGCCATACTTATAAATTGAATAAATATTTCGAGTTTCGAGTTCCTACATGTTACGAGCCACAGCCGAGCTATATGAGCCCCTTGGTCTGACCAAGTAGCCTGAAATAACAATAATTTAGGATAATCATGCATTCTTATATTGAATGTCAATAATGCACGGTTGCATTGGAAGCGCAAGATCTTCAATGACATTTTGCGTGGGCGCCGGTATGCCCACAGTCGCGGTTAATCTTATTTAGTCCAGACCAAAAGTTTAACTGTCCCTGGTCCGACAACGTAAAATGCGGGGGTGGTAGTCTACAAAGAATTGGTTGGGTGACAGAAAAAGCCGACACGTCATTTAGTAGCTGTCTCAACTAATTTGGACCTAAATAATACAAATGTAGTCCTTACAGTAGTCCTTACACTTGGTTAAAAGAAAACCGCGGCGAGACACTCCGCTCTACAAAGCCAATAGGCAGTAACTGCTTACTTGGAGAGTATTCAGTTACTGCCTGTTGTGTTTGGGCGGCATTACTGCCAGAGAAAATAAGAAGTAAAGACCTGGCAATGTCTTTCTCTGCATTATTCTTTCTTAACACGAGTAGGCCCAAGATGCCTGTACTAATACATGTAGGCCTATTATGCTGTACTCCACTGATAAAGCTATATAAACATGGTAAATCATTTAACCTTGTTCCTGCTGTGGAAAGAAATGATAGTCTTCACTCATTTGAAGCTGAAATCGCGAACGCAACTTCTAACTCCAAAATGACGAATAACATTTCCATCAATGAAAACTCATCTTCTATCATATATTGGTAATGCCATTTAATTTTATTTTGAGTAGTCATCATTTACATTTCAAAAATATTCAGTGTGTTATTATGACAATGCCACTTAGGATTTTAATTCTGTGTATGATAACATGTATATTCACGTGTGATTTTACCAAACTTAGACCATATTGTCTATACATATATGTAAACACTTTTCATTTATATTAAATTTATCATAACATATATATCTATCCTAAGCAAGCCCTCATCCACCGAGCAGAGCTATGCAGGGAAGATGTAAAAACCAAACATCTTCTAAAATAAATTATTTTATCAACTGTGCATCTGCCACTGAGAAAGATACCTCCTTTTTCAGGTGAAATGGTGTGGCTAGCATATAACTTCTGGATTTAGGTTCAGGTAAATCTACGTTACTGTTATAGGAGTCACTCAGTCCCTGCCACGTCCATTCAATTATCATTGAACGACCTTCCTCACTATTGCCTCCTTTATTTATTTCATTTACGCCGCATTTAACCTGATTTGGCGCAAATTCCCCGACAGGACAATAAGCCAGGCTATTGGCACCAACCCACACCGCCCTACTTCACCGCGATAGGCTGAAATACACTTGTTCCGGCGGCTGCGTTTCTTCGGCCTGGTCGTGTTTTCAGCTTTCAGATAAGTCTTGTCCGTACTGAGTGGACTAAGTAGAGCACCTCACGCACTGCATTTTAAGAGCATGGCGCAGTCGGCTGGTCTGGAAGGCCTAAATACGACTGATAATCTAGAAGGAAAAGCAAGCATTTCAGTCTGTCGGGCAATGATAGCTCTGTGAGTTAAACGGTGCTGCAGCACGACAGTCGATAAAATATCAATTTTTATCGCATTTACTCGCCTCTCACTCGGAGCGTGTGTTTGTGAAGACTCCTTTGACTGGCTTCCCAGTCACCACACTGGCTCTGCAAAGCCACTCTGCAAAGTCAGAAGGCAGTACTGCTTAACTTGAAAAGTAAGCAGTTACTGCCTTTCGGTTTTGCATGATTCTGTAGCTCCATGCCCTTTCTTTTCAGTGGTGCGACGCAAAGGCAAACTGCAGTGATTGCTTATTTTTCAAGCATTTTGCAAGGAAGTGTAGCCCTTTGTACCGATTACTCCCACTTAAAGGGGATAAACACTCACTGTCCTAGTTGTGCACAATCAGACTGATAATTCTGTATATCTATATCACGCGAGGGAACCCCCCATTAGTCTGGACAGATGCCCCTATGATTAGTGTGGGTGAATGTACGCGAGGATCCCCTTCTCTGACCGCTTCACCCTCAAAACCCAGTGTCCATCCACTTCAACCGTTATTATAGCTGATATAGATATAATTCTTTCAGTGCGGGGATCGTCTTTATACGTCAGAATCTGACGTCTATGCAGACGCCAGATTCTGACGTATAAAGACGGTTCCCGCACTGAAAGAATTAAAATAGTTATAATGGCCGTAGACCCATAACGTAGGTAATCAAATGAACCAGAAAGAGCTAACTGAGCCATTTATGTTGATTTCAAATTGAGAAACACCCTTTGGTTTCCATGGTTCATACAAAAATAATTCAGAGGGTAAAGTTGAACGTTTGCACCCAGTCCAGGCCCTTATGGACGTTTTCACTATATTTCAAACCAAATAAATGTCACGGAATTGGATAAAATAGTTTGTGCTCGATGTTTAGTTAATCAAATAATTGATGGAAGTCTATTTCAAAAATGCTTATATTTTTGGCGCTTGAAGCTTCCAAAGCATGACTAGATATTAACCGGGGAGTTAGCATGACAAAGGTTTATTTGTAAATGCAACGTTCTGGATTCTTCTGTTTCAACGATCTGATAAGCTAAGGTGACGGATTCGTAATTTGATTGCAGTATTCGAGTAGTAGCCCGGTCATTTTGCAAAGTCAAATGTTGGTAGCTCCATACTTAAAAATAAACAGTTACTAGTATTGCATTTTAACTTTGCACGGCGGCATATAAATGTCCAGAATGGACATAATATTATGATCAAGTTAATGAGGTTTAGTGTAGCTTATACAGTAATATAATACTGTGCCATATAAGAGAAGCTTAAGCGAGAAATACAATACTCGTTATTGAACTTAATGGGTTTTTGATGATATTAATAAATAATATTTCAGGCCTATTAAATGTCCATTATGGCCAACGCGGCCTCATTACGAAAACAAACCTTGCTGTAATTTTTATCATATATATATAAAAGAAACAGGACGCACAGTAATCTATGACTTGCGATCGATACAAAATGTGTGCTAAAATAAAACAGCCATAATATTCTAAAGCGATCAATACCTATTTACTGAAGTCGTGCAGAAACGATGTAACTTCGATTTAGTGTCAAGTCAAATTAAATACTGGCAAATGACGTTGTAGTTGCGTCATTTATGTGGCATGTAATACTAATATTATGATGAACTACAAACACCACATGAGGCAGCTTAATGAGCTCTAACATTGGGTATCATGGCTTTTTTACAATATGAGGTTATTTTGTTTAAACCTAACCACTCAGAGTGATGTCATCAATCCTGATAAAATAAATTATGTCACCAAGTCTTTATATTCAACATTTACAATCAGCAAGGCCTAACAAAATTCAACGTAGTGATATTCAGTTAATATTTACAATTTAGAGCAGTTATATGTGATATCGAGCTGTGTAATATTTATTCGGCATTTACAACAAGGCCTAACCATATAATGTATGGCTAATCTATGGTAATATCAAACAATGACTTTTAGGCAAAATTTCAATCAAGCAAAGTTCATTCTAATACCGATCAGGGTATTTTTTACAACTAGATAAACTGTCGCTTACCTATATCTTATGCCACACCCCAAATGTGGCCCACATGGCAAGCATCATGCCCTCTCCCCATGTCATGTGTGCTGAACCCGTTATAGAGGCGCGTAGTGGATAAGATTTGTGGGTTCTAATTAAGGAAATCAATTAGGTTAATTAAAATGTGGGTCAATGCCTATGCTTGTGCAAAATATGGCAAGGTGCTGTGAATAGGTTTTCGGAGAAATATAATTATTTTCCTTCTCATGGTTGGGACTTTCGATGTTGTGTCTATGGACATGGCACTTTACCCTTACGTGCTTTACTTCACTCAGGTGTTGGTCGGTACCTGGTATGATAGAGATTGCACCGACAGCGTTCTGTATGTTTTCCGGGGAGTTGAAATGAGACATGCATGGACAAGTCCTGTGACGCGGAGGTAAAAAAGTATGGTGGGTCCTTAGGTTTTATATCAGATTAACCTTGCATCTTTACTGTAATATCGAGCTGTGCTATTAGGTAGCATTTACAAGGTCTACGGTTATACCGAGCAATCTCGGTAATATCAGACAGGCTGATATTTGGGTAGACTGCAATAATAGGAAGCAGTGTGATCTTTAGACAGCCTTCAGAATATAAAGTCTATCCTAGCAAACACGAGGCATTAGCCCAATGTTGGGTTATTATTAGGCCAGCGTCGAAGACGATGGGCCAACATTAACCCAATATTAGGCCAACGCCCCGTGTTTGCTGGGATACTGCAAAAACTCACTAACACAGTGATCGACATGCAACATTTCTAAATAAAAGGCTTCCCAGCATGCACGATGCGTTGATTCAATGATGTTTTAATGCTGGTTCTGACGTCACAGACGGTGGGCCAACATTAAAACATCATTGGGTCTCGTGTTTGTGCATGGGTTACCCTGATATTGTCGAGCGCAGACACATTGCAAGCTATTATTTTTTCATGTATAATGACATCCCCAATTATTTCCCCTGTATCAAGTAACAGGACACCACAAGCCGTGCTATACACTGGCGACGTCCTTGTCTCATTCTGTTTGAAGAAAGCAGCTACTGCTGTTATCCTTTGTAATGCAGAATTGGTGCCGCACTACAGAATATTTTCCCAAAGCACATGACGTTGTAGCAATGCTGTTTTAATTTTGGCCCACCGTCTGCGACGTTGGCCCAACATTAAACCCCCATTGCTTTAAAGTCTCATATTTGTTGGGCTGTCGGTCTGTCCACTAGTTATTACGAGCAAAGATAACTAGTGGTAACTGCTCACATTTCAAGTAACCAGTTACCGCTCTTGCAGCTTTATTTGGATCACTGCAAGATATTATACTCTACAATAATTAGAACTTACGATGAAATAGCACAATATCCATTGTTATAACCACTTGTTATTCATCCATGGACACAACAACGCGACGCCCTTTAAACATTGCCTGAGTGCTCAGTCAGCGTCGGGGACCGGATCATTTAGACAACGTGTAGACAGCGTCCATATTTCCTGATTCGTTTGTCCGGCCACTCGTCGCAATAAGCCAGACGTTATTTTAATTATCTGCCTCAGGGAGCCATAAAATCACTCTTGAATCAGGACGCTTGCAAAAGCTAATCTATAAGATGCAATTATTATCAGCAGACAATTTGGAGATCAATCACTTTATTTTACCCAACACAGCAATATTTTAATATAGTTCTAAGTGTTCAACCTTTCTAAACTGCCAAATTCCATCCACGTCATGTTGTGTCTTGTCACCGCAATGCCCAAATTGACAGGGTGGGTCCTCTGGTGTAGTTGTTACGCTGAATGCCTGTCACGTCGGAGTTTGTGGGTTCGCCACCACACTGGTATTCAGTGTTTTCTGACAAAATAATACCGTGTGAGCTTCCACAATCGAGAGGTAGCGAGATCGGCCTCAGACGGGCAGGGTTCAAATCTTGCGTCTGGAGTGCAATTTTATCGTTTCCTTGCCCAGTTTAGACCGTGTGTGCATAGAGCCCATTCATTCATTCATTCATTCATTCATTCATTCATTCATTCATTCATTCATTCATTCATTCATTCATTCATTCATTCATTCATTCATTTATTCATTCATTCATTCATTCATTCATTCATTCATTCATTCATTCCTTTATTCATTCATTCATTACTTCATTAATTCATTCATTCATTCATTCATTCATTCATTTATTCATTCATTCATTCATTCATTCATTCATTCATTCATTCGCTCATTCGTTCATTCATTCATTCATTCATTCATTCATTCATTCATTCATTCATTCATTCATTCATTCATTCATTCATTCATTCATTCCTACATTTATTCATTCATTCATTAATTCATTCATTCATTCATTCATTCATTCATACATACATTCATTCATTCATTCATTCATTCATTCATTCATTCATTCATTCATTCATTCATTTATTCCTTCATTCATTCATTCATTCATTCATTCATTCATTCATTCATTCATTCATTCATTCATTCATTCATTCATTCATTCATTCATTCATTTATTCATTCATTCATTCATTCATTCATTCATTCATTCATTCATTCATGCATTCATTCATTCATTCATTCATTCATTCATTCATTTATTCATTCATTTATTCATTCATTCCTACATTCATTCATTCATTCATTCATTCATTCATTCATTCATTCATTCATTCATTCATTTATTCATTCATTCATTCATTCATTCATTCATTCATTCATTCATTCATTTATTCATTCATTCATTCATTCATTCATTCATTCATTCATTTATTCATACATTCATTCATTCATTCATTCATTCATTCATTCATTCATTCATTCATTCATTCATTCATTCATTCATTTATTCATTCATTTATTCATTCCTTCATTCATTCATTCATTTATTCATTCATTTATTCATTCATTCCTACATTCATTCATTCATTCATTCATTCATTCATTCATTCATTCATTCATTCATTCATTCATTCATTCATTTATTCATTCCTTTATTCCTTCATTCATTCATTCATTTATTCATTCATTCATTCATTCATTCATTCATTCATTCATTCATTCATTCATTCATTCATTTATTCATTCATTCATTCATTCATTCATTCATTCATTCATTTATTCATACATTCATTCATTCATTCATTCATTCATTCATTCATTCATTCATTTATTCATTCATTTATTCATTCCTTCATTCATTCATTCATTTATTCATTCATTTATTCATTCATTCCTACATTCATTCATTCATTCATTCATTCATCCATTCATTCATTCATTCATTCATTCATTCATTCATTCATTTATTCATTCATTCATTCATTCATTCATTCATTCATTCATTCATTCATTCATTTATTTATTCATTCATTCATTCATTCATTCATTCATTCATTCATTCATTCATTCATTCATTCACTGAGATTTGAATTACACTATAATACTCTCCCACCTTTTAGGAAAATGAAAATCGGAATCGCTGATAACTTAAGACGTAGGACATACACTGTATCTATTGCAGGAATCCTTAGGAAAGCATCACTTTTCTCCACGTTATCCCGCTCCAAGCTGGACTCTCAAAACACACAGAGATACCGTGATGTCACGCGAGAAGCCCGTCCTCTCACAGCCCCGGCCGCACACGGGAGTCTGCGCAGAAGGCGTCACCAGCCCGCGGGGATCCAGTGGTTTACGCCGGGATCCTATCAGACTGTCCTGCAATCCCTGGAGCCATTCATCAGTTTAGAGTTGGAGTGCCTGACGCGCAAAGGCAAACAGCGGTAACCGCTCACTTGAAAAGTGAGCGGTTACCGCTGTTGGTCTTTGCGTGACGGGATGGTGCCGGGGATAAACACTCGCAGCACGCAGGTGGCACATCCACACGTGTGGGCGCTCACACGATATCCCCGTCACATGCTACTTTCTCGTCTGCAAATGAACCAAATGTGGGTCACAAGGATGTAATTTCGCGACATCGTGGTCTGTAGCTACAGATGGGTTCCCGTCTTAAGGTGGAGTGTTCTGCCGTGCAGAGACCAACCACAGTAACTGCTTACTTTTTGAGTAATCAGTTTAATCAATCAATGAATAAAACTTCTATAGCGCCTATATCCTCGGCGCACAAATCTTTAGCGTGATCATATGTCATAATCGAGGCCAAAGCAGGCTCGTCAGCAGGGAGCCGGGCTGCTGAGGAGCTAGGGTGGGAAAGCCAGATCAAATAGATAATTTCCGAAATGTTAAAATTGTTTCGGCATTTCGTATTGGCACAGACAGGGCGTTCCATAATACTGGGCCAGATAATAAAGAAAATTCTTGGCCCAGTTTTAGTTTTATATGAGGAGCAACACATCTATTTGAATTTGTGGAGCGTAGATATTTTGAGCAATTCGGACGAACAAGTAAGTCAGTCAGATATGCAGGTTGATTGTCTTTTAGGGTTTTGAAAGTTACAGTTACTGCTGTTTGCTTTTTACACTCTATATATACTATACTTGTAGTACCGAGTCAAACAACAGTAAATGCTTACCTGTCAAGTAATCAATTAACCCTTTAACCGCCGGTGCCGCCTATATTCGGGTTTTCATTTTTTATTAGCACATTAAGTACCACCTTTTAAACATGTTAAAGATAAAATGTGACATCAATTAGGATATTGAAAACCTCCATTTTGTCAAATATGAATAATTTTCACTCACTTGAAGTTGTGGATCGCGTCAGCGAGACACAACTTCAAGTGGGTGAAAATTCAGATTGAATAATTTGGCGGTTAAAGGGTTGATGTTGGTAACCTTTAAAGTGCAGTGATATAATGATCTGCAAAGCCAAAAAGCAGTATCTGCTTACTTGCAAAGTAAACAGATACTGCCTTTTGGTTTCGCACAGCAGTATAATAAAACAGCCCATCCCAGATGCTTAATGATTGTTTCGCCTCCTCCCATGCAAACATTACATATCTCAGGCATGCTGCCCGTTTGAAGATTTAATTAGAAAGCCTTTTTGCTCATTGCGGGACCGTCATCAGGGACTGACCTCGTGATTAATCCAGGATTAGTGCTGTCCGGCTTGTGATTTCAAAGCATTTTTATTTCAAAGGCACACGCAACCTGAGGGGGATGTGGTGAAATATGCATGGTCAGGTGGTCAATTTGGTCAGTGGCCAATCCCACATGCGCACTCAGGACGACGTAGCTGTTTTAGCCCTTTGACTGCTGAATGAGACCATTTAAATTTTAACCCACTTGCAGTTGTGTCTCGCTACCGCGACCCACAACTTCAAGCGGGAGAAAATTACACGTTTTTTTTATTTTGAGATCAAACATTTGCAAACACACATTTCTTTCCCAATAACAGCGACTTAAGCGGCTTATAAAACAGATTCAAAAAGACTATAGTCTCTCTGTAAAGCCTTCTGATTAAGGCACCCCGCCGACGACCTCTCCCCCCCCCCCCCCCTTGTAGGATTGATGTAGGGTCATCATTGCAGCAGAGGGTGAAACAAAATTTAACTAACATAATTCAATGTCGAAATAGGAGAAGCTAACAGGGTGTAGGCCTACATCCCACGTTGGGAAGCGTGAGATACACCCTTTCAGTTGCAAAGGAATGATTTCTTAATGGCAATATTAACCCTAACGACGTTGAAATATTTTTGTAAAAGCTATCTTAGTTACCTCTCTTCGCTTCATTTGGATACCTAACTTACCTATGTTATGGGTCTACGACCATTATAAATTTGTATTTCTTTCAGTGCAGAGGTCAAATTTTGACGTTTAAAATCGGTCCCCGCAGTGAAAGGGCTAAGGCTACTACACGGTGCAGAGCTCGAAATAAGTTTTCTATATTTGGGTGACATTTCCAGATGCGCTAAATCACTGGATCCTGCATGTGTGGGAAATGAATGGGTCCCACGCATGGCGCTCCGTTCTGGATTGGTCAGTTTTTCTTGACCAAGGTCAACGAGGCAGGATACATCATTGTTAGCACAGAGGCAGGATACATCATTGTTAGCACACTGTACCTTACAAAGCATTGGCCCAATGTCGCCTGAATGGGAGCGGGGGTGTCGCCTCTGGGCCGACATCGAACCCACTTAGTCCCTCTGTGTTATACTCGGCCCCGTCCTGTCATTAATCCTGTAAAGATATCCGCAATCCAGGCAAACACGACACGTTGACCCGATGCCGTTTCACTGTTGGCCCATCGTCTTCGACGCTGGCCCAACATTAAACCGGAATCGGATCAACGTGTCGTGTTTGCTGGGACGTGGTTATTTTAATGTCGGCTCACTGTCCTAGACTCTGGCCCAACTCTCGTGTTTTCTGATCGAGCACTGATATGAGACCGATCATAAACTCTAGATTTGTCAAAAAGAACTGACAAAAAGAAATTTCAATTATTTCTACATCTCGCAGTTAAAGACACCTCAAAAGTTGCTGGGTAAAATGTAAATACATTATTATGTAAAAATAAATTATAAAGCTACTATAGTTGCTATTTAAATGTCATTAAATATAATGCACGTGACCACCGTATACAATACATAGTCTGATAATATACAGCTTGCGTAAGGTAAAAGGTTGCCTCGTCTTGACTTATATCTCCCAGGCGTAATACAAGTTAATTATAATCGCAGACTAGCAATTTATTTTTCTCTGTGTATCGTGTTTGTCTCGTTGATTTATAGATAAGAAGGCTGAAGCCAAGTTATTTCATCTTTATCACAGCAAGGCTCGCTACTCCCGAGGTCGCAGACCACGGTCTACGACCTCTGGAGCAGCGAGCCTGGCGTGGGAAGATGCGTTATTTCTGTAGTAGGAAATCTGTCTGTTTAAACTACCTAGCCATGTAGTAGGCTAGGCTACAGTTGAACAAAGGGATATGTGAGATCTTTTGAATTGTTAATGCTACTTTTTTTCAATACAATATGTTAGGTCCAGGTTCAGGTCGTCAGTCCGACAGCTCGATAGTCCGACAGGTCGTTAGTCCGACAGGTCGATAATCCGACAAGCAGGTCGATAGTCCGACATGTATTCGGACAGTTCGATATTCTGACAAGTAAATATTTCGACAGGTCGAAATAGTGGAATAATGGAGACGAGAGAGTCCAGTAAACAGATCTATACATCATGTACATCTGAATAATTAAGCTTGTTTAACATTTTGGGTATTGCACTACTCATTGACATTTTTCATTCATCTAAAACTTGCATTGGTGACAAGATGACACAAATGTCAGCTTCAAATGAATGAAAAATACCCTCGCGTTTTATTCTAAAATTAAAAAATCACGAACTGATTGATTGATTGATTGATTGATTGATTGATTGGTCACTGATTTATATTAATCTGGAATAACAACGATTTAAAAGGTAATTATTTTTTAATTTAAACATACTGTTTTCACGAAGAAAACAGGTCACCAAGCACGTCTCATGGCTCACCATTTTTTATTTGAAATGTAGGCAATAATTGCCTTTTGGCTTTGCAAAACCGGGTTGTAGCAATGGTAATCACCGGCTACCATGGTTATTTATATAGACTAATATATTTAATAATGATTGGATTCCGCTGTTGTCGTTTCGTTTATTTGAATCATGATCCAGACTCAGTCTATTTTGACTAAGAAATATGAACATCTGGAAATAAATTAATATACTGTATTTTTTTAAAAGATGCTTTGTCATAGCTTTTATGCATAGAATAATGTTATTGCAATTGTGCCACCACTTTCTCACATTTAGATCGGCTTTTTAAAAACGTCTTGTGTTTTCTGGACTGGACAAAATTTAAATTATTCCTTTTATTCTCCGACCAAAGATAGATTGTCCTTGTACCTTCTTCAAACTATGGCTGCGAATAGTATTAATCACAGACTATTCTGTGTGCTGTAGGGGGTGAGTTGGCGCTAAATTTCAGAAGAGTTCAAAATCCTGAATGCAGAAAGTCCTGTTTGTAACATGAACCGATCTATTACTGCTAAATCCTCGTTGAGTCCAAGTTGAAAACAACCAAAACGCGACATCGCCGGTATGAATGACCAGAATATGATGTATGATATATGCCACTTCTGTGTATACCACTCAGGCTAAAGTGCGCCAATATAAGTTCCCGAGGATGATGATAAGTGTCAAACATTCGAACCCTGACCGTTTAATGGCGAGCACTCTACATTTTGGTCTTGGAGATTCCCCACAATAGTGAACCTTTGTCTCCTTTATAAGCAGAATACGGAGATCATGCGCACCAAAGCCTTGTATAGCTTTATTATATATATTATCCTGATATTTTCTCGAGAGCGATTCATGATGAGCGCCTCATATTAAAGCTATATAGTCTCCCAGCAAACACAAAACATTTGTATAACATTTGTACAATGTTGGATCAACGTCGGAGACGTTGGATCGACGTTGTATAAATGTTATACAAATGTTTTGTGTTTGCTGAGATCCACATTTATGAATAAATGACAGCACAAGGCTTTATAGGGTCCGGTAAATCGATCACCAGCACGGATGTGAAGCCCGCGATCCGATCAATTAAGAAGTAAGCGAGAAAGATTTATAAGAAAACCAGACGGAGATGAACGATCAGATTATCCCGCTGTCTACAGCTGTCTGTATCTGCTGGGAGAAAAACCAAAAGGCGGTAACTGTTTACTTTACAAGTCAGCGGTTTAAGTTACTGCCTTCTGGGGGGGGGGGGGGGGTATTACACCAAACATCTCAGCAAATACAAGACGTTGCCCCAATGTTGCTGTAATGTTGGCCCAGCGTCGAAGACGGTGGGCCAATATTTAACCAGCATTGGCTCAACGTCTTGTGTTTCCTGGAAAACGCATTTTAGAAATATCTGCCAGAAATTCAACAAACCCGATGTATTGACCCAATTGTATTTTAATGCTGGGCCAGCGTCGGGTCAATGTATCGTGCTATGTGTAAAATTAACCTAATCTTTTTACATGCCCGTCACTATAGGTCCTATATAATATTGACCCTATGCTGTTTTATTGTTGGTCCACCGTCTGCGACGCTGGACCAACAATAAAACAGCACATTACCAAGGTATTGTACGCTTAATAATGAATGATCATAATCGATGATTCTGTACGGAATAGACCACAAATATGAAAGTGGGATTTCATTTTATTCACAATGAAGGCGTGCTTACATTGGAAATATATTTTGTCGAGAGACAGCTCGCTATGTGAACAACCGTCGTACTGGCGCTTGAACAGGAAGTGAGCAATAGTTGGGAGAAAGACGTGCTGAAGCGGGCTCCAGATTTAAAAATCAATCAATAGTTATGGTTTTTATATTATAATTGTATTTCTTTAGACGCTTGTCTCCAGCTGGATAGCCGATTACAACGCTTACAGTATAAAAAGTCACGTAGACCTAATTGTCTTGGGTTTGTAGCCACAAATGGAGTTACATTAACGTTGGTTTTAGGTTTCTCAGCGTCAAATGCGTGAGCACAACCCTCAACCGATTTTGTGACAATGTATAATGGATATTGCCCCAATGTTGGTTCGATGTTGAACCTCCATCTACGACGCTGGCCCAACATAAAACCAGCAATGGTTTAAGTGTCCTGTGTTTGATGAGTTGACACAATGTTGGCCTAATGTTGGTCCACCGTCTAAGAAGCTGGCCCAACATTAAACCACCACTGCTTCAAGTGTCTCGTGTTTGATGAGTTGACACAATGTCGGTTTATTGTTGGTCCACCGTCTACAGCGCTGATCCAGCATTAAACCACCACTGGTTCAAGTGGTTCGTGTTTGCTGGCGCCCGACAATCCAAAGAAATAACGAGTCTAATTCCGTCAGTCACGCATTGATGTTAAAGTGACAAAGCCTGACTCGGACGGGATATTCAGGCCGCCGAATGGGACAAGACAAATCTGGATCACCGGGATCTGCCAATAAGGACATGGCGGCAGCGCGCCACGAACCGCAGTTATATTAGCTGATATGTCTGCTCAGTTATTACCCAGCAAACACAAAACATTTGTATGACATTTATCCAATGTTGGACCAACGTCGAAGACGTTGGGCCGACGTTGGGTAAATGTTACACAAATGTTTTTGTGTTTGCTGGGCTGGGTGTGGTGTGCCCAGATTGAAAATTCAGCCTGGTCGACATCGCGGCCATTTGTCAACTGACAGATTACAAGGCGAAAACCATTTACATTTCCTTGAAACCGAACGCTAATGTACAACACAATCAAATAAAATAATTGTACATTTGTACACATACATGATGGTAATTGTTTGGAACAATTACTTGTCCTTTCTAGATTGATCTAGTGTTCCACCAAAGGTCTACAATTGTTTAAGAAATATTCATCTTTTATGTAAGACTATTACAAGACCAAAATACACCAGACAATTAGACTGCGTGACTCGTGACATATGATATTTTTCTTCAATTTAATCATTGACCTGTACATATCAGTAAGCAGGAGACGTTGGTGTAATGCTGGTTTAACGTTGGGCTAGCGTCGTTGACGATGGTCTAACATTAAACCAGCGTTGAGTCAACCTCGATTCTCGTGTTTGCGAGATGACTGTTTCATAACATTAAACTGTAGGTCTAGGTGAGTGAGTATTGGTTTATATGGCTTTTTGCATATATACCTGTATACCGTAGCAAATCGTGACAGAAAGAAGCCCGAAGTCAGGACTATGCCCTACTGTTATTGAATGATTTCACAATAGTGCACAATACCATAGGCAGCACTGCACACTCAAATTCATTAGAATAGTTTGGAGCACTGTATGGGCGATTCCACAGCCGTATCGAATGAGCTGTGAGGGTCAGTCAAACCAAATGAAAAGAACAGGTGAAAATAATTTCCTAAAGATCACGCTATTTCTCACCACAGCTGTCAATCCGGAACACAAGCTCCCCTTGGTCTCATCCCGGAAATTGTGCCAGCCCAATCATCTCCATATGACTTTGAAGTTTGTATCAATGACAACATCCCTATTTTTACATAGAATCCACCCAGATCAAATAAATAACACCATTATTGTCAGTATTTATTTGTTAAAATAAGGCATGTGTCCAATGTATTAACCCTTTTAACCGCCGGTGTCGAATATATTGGGGTTTTCACTCAATTATTGCCACATTCAGTACCGTCTTTTAAGCATGTTAAAGCCATAATGTGAAGTTGTGGATCGCGTCAGCGAGACACAACTTCAAGTGGGTGAAAATTCCAATTGAATAATTTGGCGTTTAATGGGTTAAGTATACGTGTGAGCCATTATTTTTTGAACTGCACACACGAGACGTTACGCGGTGTTGGTTTATTGCTGGACCAGCGTCGTAAACGCTGGTCCGATAATAAACTACCACCTAGTCAGTGTCGTGCAGTGTGACCCTGTACATAAAGTGTGGGCGCGAAATTATATCTGAAACGCATATGAACAGCAAACCATGGTCACTTGCTACGTTGCCATAGCAACCTAAAGACTTCCACACTTTTAGTCTATTGGACACGTTTCAATATTATGAACATATCAAGGGCTAACAATTTCTGATTTTTGTGATGGATTGAACGGTTAGATTAACTGACCATCTACCATGTACAAGCGTTTTAAATTAATTTATGTGGCACACCTGACCAGGCCGTTTGGAGGCTGCTAGCAGGACAACAGTTATAGGAATGTAACTCTGAGATCAAACACAGACATAATTTGAAACCAGTAGTGTATGAGTGCACGCCATGCCGCCTACAGTATTCTGCAGTAACAGATGCTACCACGACGTGGCCTTTTCACATTCAAAATATCTAACTATTTTTTCACCTATCTGCAGATGAATAAAAAGTGAATAAAACAACTAATTCTAGTTATTTTATTTAATGCCAAACTCTTGAAATTATTGTTGAAATAAACTTCACTCCACAAATCGTTATTCATTTTAATACATGACATGCTTATCAAAAGGCTTGAATGATTTGTTAGACTGCTCGATTCAGAGACAATGTAAAACTAGCTGAAATGCGTGACAAATCCTCTTTCAATACATGTATGTCATTGTAAAACAACCCACAGCCCTAACTAGCTGACGACAGCTGCGAGACGCAACCCCAACTCTGACTAGCCGATCAATGTTGGTGATTCATCTACGACGCTGGCCAAATATAGATATAACAATGTGTGAATGTATGTTGTTTGCTAGGAGGACCATTATTATCCAGTTAGCATGATTAGAGGTCTAACATTTACCAAATCTGTGTCTATAATTCGGACATGAATAATAGAGTCAACTCAACTCTTGACCTTTGTTTTGCAAAGCTTTTTTAACTTTACTTAAGGGCGGGGCCCCTGGTGCAGTGAATAAATCTGCCTTCATGGAAAGTCGGAGATCGCGGGTTCGAACCCCACTCTGCCCTTCAAGTTTCAAAGAAACAAAATGTTTCTCGTAAATATTCAATATTGTGAGAAACCTCCGTGACCGAGAGGTAGCGTGCTCGGCATCAGACCGCCAGGGCTCGAATTTCGAATCCTGTGTCTGGAGGGTCTTGGGGTGTTATCTCATTCATCTCACCATCTTCTTCACTGACTTATCAGTGAGTGCCACAGTACGTAGAGACACTGGTGAAACGAGTGAAACCATCTTCAGGAGGTTCTCCTGGCCCAGTTCAGCCTAATTATATGTACAAAGGTGGCCTAAAACCCATTCATTGCATTTGTTTACTTGAAAAGTGAACAGTTACGGTCTTTTGATTTTGCTCGAGATAATAAGCAAATCACTTTTCTCATCGCGTGTCGTGACTGGATCTAGTCCTTTAACATTATTGAAGCAAGCTAAACTATTATTTTATGCCTAAGTAGATAATATGACACACTTACATAAATAAGCCAAAAAATGCACCTAGACAGGACGAAATGGGATATGAGATGAAAAACATGATATGACAATTAATTTAAATGTTTGGTCGTGAAATGTCAGCTGTAGATTGCTGTACTGTCCTTCTGCTATACATACAAAAGTAAAGAGACGTGATTGAGCTACTGAATATGCTACTTCCCAGCAAACACGAGACATTGGACCAATGTTGGTATACGTAGGGCCAGGGTCTTAGACGATGGGCCAACAGTAAACCAATGCTGGGCCAACGGTCCTGGACTATCCATGTAAAGCCGGCGCGACCGCGAGAAACATCAAACCAGGCCAAACCAGTTTGAATCTTTTGGCGTTTGTATTCGCCTTCGCGTACGTGTTTTGACAATGATAAAATAGTGTGTTTGATATTTTTGGCGTTTGCGCCCCGCGCTCAAGTTCATGTTGGTGTGTTTTGCACTGTAATATTATTGTCATAATAGTTTTCCACTGCAACCCATTTGACCAGCAGGGCGTAAAAAAGGACATTCACGCCATGTCAAAATTGTTGACCCGCACAATTCGCCATCTAAGGATTAAACAATTGATAATATAATATTTTTTATCGTCGCAACCTGTATTTCTTGACGGATTGCAACACCCTCCTCTGATGTATTTCCTACCTAACAGGGTCAGTGTAAACAACAGCTTTGTCGTGAGAAACTAAAGTTACTTACTGACTTTTGGCTTTGCATGACAGCGCTATGCTACTCTGCAAAGTCAAAAGGCGATAACTGCTTACTTGAGAAGTACCATTGCCAGACAAATGAATAAATGAATGAATGAATGAATGAATGAATGAATGAATGAATGAATGAATGAATGAATGAATGAATGAATGAATGAATGAATGGGGTTTAGGCCACATGTATGTAGATATATGCTAAATTGGGCCAGGAGAATATCCTGAGGAGGGTGATATGAATGAGAAGATACTGTCCTCCAGACACAGGATTCTAGCCCTGGTCGTTTGAGGCCGAGTACGCTACCTCTCGGTCACGGATGCTCCCCACAATACTGATATTTACGACTGAGCGGGGAAGAACATTTTTTTCTTTACATCCTGAATGCCAGAGCGGGGGACGAATCCGCGACTTTCCAAGCAGGCAGTTTTAACCACTACACCAGCGCCCCATAGACAACAACTTGGCAGTTTATCTGGAAGCGCTGCTTAGGTCTAAATACATCTACATTGAACCAAACTGGCGTATAAGTTGGGTCAATGTCTCAGACATGTGGCAAAATATTAAACTAGCATCGGGTATTTTCTTGCTGGGACTTGACGCTGACTCAAATTTAGCTCACAGTGCGTGATGTTGAGTCAATGTATTCTATCAAGTGAAAAGGAGAATAATACTTGTCTAAGGATCATTCGGTCATTTTCTGTCTGCAGTTAGGTGAGGTGGGTGAATTAAATGTGATTTATGTCACACATTGTCATGATTGTGAAAACATATTGACGGTAGAAATTATTAAGAAAAATTGTAAGGTTTTCAGACCACACAGTATACTACACTGATAAACGTATCCTTTGTAGATCTGAAGCATAGGTAGATCTTAGACACAGGCATAATATGATTGCCATTGGCCATCTCAAACTTGTACGGGAATACGGCCACAGAGAGATTGGAGGAAGTGATGAAGAAAAAACAGGGATGCTGAAAGAGAAGAATCAGGAAATCCAATTCATTGTGGCAAAACTTAGCAAGTCGGAAGCCTGACGACACTCCTCCTGTTAATTCCCGTTCTCATTTTTTAACAGGTAAAAATAACATTCCGCATTGACTGGAAAGTTCTGATCACATTAATTATGATCTGTTTGAAAAGTAGCCATATTCCTTCTATACTACATGTCGTCCATTTTGAATGTAAAGTGTGTATTTGACACTTTGTGACATAATACGAGCAGCCAGCCGGAAAATAACAGTGACTTCTCACAGAGATGTATAATAAACAACACTTTGGAGCCACATACACAGCAGACACAAAACATTTGTATAACATTTGTACAACGTCGGCCCAACGTCTTCGAAAATCACAATGACAATGACAATGAAATTTCATCATGGTCTCAAGTAGAGACAAAAGAGCCAGGCGGGCAACATGATATTATACAGTATTTACATTATTTAAAATTATTCATTATTCGTATTACAAAACGATACAGACAATATTGACTCTGGCCCAATAAAGGCATGGGACACAAAATAGAATTACAATATAGCTCGAGAGCAACTCTCAATAGATTTAGATATTCGTATTAAAGCTACTAGTATATATTTATAAATATATATATATAAGCCTATCCATATTTAGATACACATATTCAATAGTCTTGTACAGTGAAAACATTCGACGTTGGTCCAACATTTTACAAATGTTATACAAATGTTTTGTGTTTACAGGGTAGGTCGGGAGATCTTGATGTTGCGTGAGCCGGGAGTGTCGGTTCTGGGTTATCCAGACTGTGACGCCACTTCACCTGGAGTGCGAGGGTTGAGATTATGACAGCCAGCTAAATCGCCATGTACAGATCTAAGTCTTGAGCGTGTTTATATTAAAGACACAATTTTCACTTAAGGCCCTTGGGTCATTATCTTCACACTATCACCCTCTGCGGTTTTCCAGACATAAGTACCTCAACGTAGACAAGGAAATTAACCCTTTCAAGTCCGAATTTACCATTGTCATCTTCATCCACTACAAGCTGCGAATTGCTGTCGCAATTCTCGACTTGTAGTGGATGAAGATGATTTGAAGTGGATGAAAAATTAAAAAAAATTGCAATGTATTAGTAAGCCAGTTCCGCGGGAATATTCATTCTAAAGCCCTTAGTTGTAGAAAAATGAAGTCTGTTTTCGGGGAAGTAATCTGATGTTTTAATGCATTGTGAGGGCTTAACCCTTTAACCGCCAAATTATTCAATCTGAATTTTTACCCACTTGAAGTTGTGTCTCGCTGACGCGATCCACAACTTCAAGTGAGTGAAAATTATTCAGATTTGACAAACTGGAGGTCAACTGTTTTCAAATATTGCTGATTGATGTCACATTGTATCTTTAACATGTTTAAAAGGTGGTACTTAATGTGCCAATACAAAATGAAAACCGTAATATATGCGGCACCGGTGGTTAAAGGGTAAAAGTGTTAAGGACTTACTTGGTGGTTGAGGGTAGGCGCGGGTCAGCAGCCCTAGTGTCTTCAGCTCCCTGTGCAGGCGATTCAGACAAACACAGAGAAGCAGTAAATTGACCTTGCACGGCCCTTGACCTGCTACCTGACACTGTCCTTGACTTTGTGAGCTGACGTCGACACTGAAAACACAGGTGCGATCTTAGGTTAATGGTCGGAAAAAATAATAACTTTGACAGAATAGCATTTGAATGTCTGTTTACGTTTTTATATTGTAAATAGTAAGTATACTACAGTCGAAGCGTCAGTTGGGGTCCCTAAGTAGAATAGACAGTTATTTATTTTTTACTTATTTATTAGGCTTTATACATGTATAGGGTAAGATGGTGTAATATGAGCATAGTAGGTAATATGAGCATTTGCTGTAGTATTCTCAAAAAACAACGGGAATTGAGTAAAATTTGGTTTGTAATATAGTAATGACACGGACATAAACTCGTTCAATTTTTAGAATTTTTTTTGAAAAAGTAGTTCAATTATGAAAAAATGAAATTTTTGGACTGTTTAACTAAAATACAATTACATTTGATTTGTTTGTATGTCTACAAATCATAAGATATCATGAATGTAATTTGGGTGAGTGCTAGCCAGAGTGGCTCTTAGCAAGACAAAGGACGATAATAAAGTGATTTAGCATTTTCTGGACCCCATTAGGCTTGTTACCACCCCCCTTCCACTGGGGTGATATGATCATCCTGTTTCAATCTATTATTAGCATGGTGCTTATAATACCCCCATTGTAAGATATCTATACAAAAAAATAGTATGCTCATAATACCCTAAACGTATTATACAGTCAAATGTGAGGAAACCATTTCAACCACTTATATTTAGTGAGAAAAATATATCTCTGCTTTAATGGCATTTGGGTCATATCAACGTACACGTACACTTCTATTTGGTAAACTACTCATAAAATCAACGTTTTAGCGAATGTCGTTTTTTTATGGCAAAGTGCTCATATTACCCCATTGGCCAATGGTAATTAATTACGCATGTTCATATTCCCCCACAACACATGCTCATATTTGCCACACGCATGGGAAATATGAGCATGTTTTCAAAATTCTGTTTTGTTTAATTATTTAAAAAAACAGAATTTTGAAAACATGCTCATTTTATTTAATAATATTTATAGTATTTAATTATATTTAAATTAAGTTAATTAATATTATGAATTACTACATAATTGTACAAAGTTTCGATCAAATCAAATTTGAATTTTTCCACATCATTTATTTGCCCAAAATAGCCAATTAAAGTTAAGGTGCTCATAATACCCCTCTCATCCCTACATAAATATATACAATAATAGTACAAATATGCAATTGTAAGTAAAATTGTGTACATCAGGATGTCGAATACAGGTGACCAGCACCATAACTAAGTTCGGCATCCAGGATAAAATTTATATACATGGTAATTACACTTAAAAGTAAAATTAAATAAGCAGTAGTTATAGTACTGTATAGGCCTACCCCCATTATATTCGCGGCCAACTTAGCCTAATTCGGTGAATTTTGCGCTTGGGCATTCAATCGCTAATATTTCCTCGTTTAATGTTACGGACGCTAAAATCGCCTAGGAATGATTTCGCCAGATATTATTGGGGCAAACTTAGGGTATACCGTAATGAACTCTACTCACAATCAATGCTAAAATCTCATCACGACGAGAGACACAGCATGAAAATATTGGTATAATATAATTATAGTATTAATAGCATAATAGTATATATTTATAGTATAAGTGGCAACTGAAAAATATCTTAGTGTAAGTGTATTTTATTACCAATATTAAAGCAATACAATATAGTCCTAATGAGCAAATTTTCGGATGTGACGCAGATAATATAACGGTGGAATATAGTATATTATTATAGGATTAATATACATGTATTATATTATATTATATATATATAGTAGCAGCAGCAGCAGCAGCAGCAGCAGCAGCAGCAGCAGCAGCAGCAGCAGCAGCAGCAGCAGCAGCAGCAGCAGCAGCAGCAGCAGCAGCAGCAGCAGCAGCAGCAGCAGCAGCAGCAGCAGCAGCAGCAGCAGCAGTAGCAGTAGCAGCAGCAGCAGCAGCAGCAGCAGCAGCAGCAGAAGCAGAAGCAGCAGCAGCAGCAGCAGAAGCAGTAGCAGCAGCAGCAGCAGCAGCAGCAGCAGCAGAAGCAGCAGCAGCAGCAGCAGCAGCATCAGCAGCAGCAGCAGCAGCAACAGCAAAAGCAGCAGCAGCAACAACAACAGCAGCAGCAGCAGCAAAGAAGCAGAAACAGCAACAACCCAAACAACAACAGCAGGCCCAGCAGCACAGTAGTAGTTTTATTACATTTGATTGTATTATGCAATTAGGTAATTCGCAAATTTCACAAATTTTATTATTCCGTTCTTTGATTACAAATTCATGGAATATACATATATGTGAATGTGTTTCCCCATACCATGATCCCATATGTTTAATTATCAGTTAAAAATAAAAATATTTTTATGGGCAAATAAATTTATATAAAATAAATAATGATGTTCTGAGTATTGAAATCTATTAATTACATAAATATGTTTATTTCATTGTGAGAGTTTAGATGATCAGATGCTGGCAACGTTGTACATGATAAATTGTTTCGTGGGGAATGGCAGTATCGTCATGATCATTATGTGTTCGCGCTTCAGATTTCAATATTCAGCTATACTTACAGCCGGGGTGTGTACACTCTTGTACATCGATAGCAGTGTTTATTATAAAATACAACACTAGTCTAGTATACAACAAACCCAAACATTCATTAATAATTTGTATATTTTGAACCGCTAAATTTATCTGGTTGTACAATATTTTCTTTAATTTAAAGCGAGAAATTACATTGACAACACGGTACATGACAGGTTAATTAATATGCCTGCCACTCTGTCAGCCTAATTGGGAGCTGAAACCCTTTGATCTCAGGGTGAGACCATAATTGTGTAAAATTGGTCTGTAATTGTGTAAAATAACATAGAAAACATGCGCATAGTAATTAATACCATCTGTTTCGGTGTTCGATTAACCTGCTTAATTTTATCTCACTTGAACTTCAAGCTAAAGTAAAAAGCTTGAGAGCAGTTTTAGATTCGCCCTATTTTGTGGTACAACAGATTTTTAACGCTCAGAGATGCGCGACCTGTAACACTTAAACGGTTAATGACACTGTAGTGTTCTGGGCATAAAAGAATCAGGGATTGCTCTGAAGTTTACGGCGGAGGATAACGGTCTATGATCAATTATGAACAAGTTATTGATCAAATCAGGAATAATCAGAACGACAAGCAGAACACGTACTCCACTGCCTGACAGTGGCGACCCTCATCCTGCTGATCACGACTATTGTCGTTTTATATCGGTTGTATTCAACCAAATCACTGTTATTGGGAATGAAATGTGTGTCTAATCATCAAGGTTTGCAAATATTTGTGCTCAAATTAAACAAATATTTGTAATTTCCAGCCACTTGAAGCTGTGGATCGCGGTAGCGAGCCACAACTTCAAGTGGCTGGAAATTCAAGTAAATTCACCTAGCAGGAGGAGGGTCACAGCATTGTATCCGTAAGTACCTTAGTCCAGTCAAGTACTATGAGTACAGAGATTATATGTGGGACAGTCAACGAGAGGGGACATAGAATAAGGCTCTGTGAAGCCGAAAGGCAGTAGCCGCTTACTTTTCAAGTAACCAGTTACTGCCTTTTGGCTTTGCATGATAAATTAAAGCCATGCAAAGGTAGCCAGTAATAATTTATTACATGAAAAGTAAGCACCTACTGTCTTTTGACTTTGCACGGCTAAATACTATATTCAAAGGCAAACAGCAGTAAATGATTACTTGAAACGAATAACTTATCTAAGTTATATATTTGTTTGAAAGGCAGAGAAGAGTATACCTTCATCCTGACAAATAATATATAGTCACCACCAAACGTATGATTTATAATCAGAAAATCACAAGACTAACATTTTAATGGATGAAGCAATACTAATGAGTGATACAGACTTGTAGACATTATGAATGCAGGTTCACATGTGAAAATGCGAATCGTTTTTTTGTTTGTTGATCAGTTCAGATCAAGTGATTTTAATATATCACTTTATCCTACGCCTCGATTTGATGGTAACGAAAGTCACATGATCAACGTATCAACCCAACTGTGTCCCCATCCACTGTGTTATGACCAATAGAATAGGGCCTATATGGCATCAACAGTGGCGGATCCAGGATCTGAAGAAAGGGGGGGCGGGATTTTTTTTAGTAAATTTTAGCCAATTAAGAGGACTTTTTAAAGTATTCTCCCGCCCCCCCCCCCTGGATCCGCCACTGCATCTATATAGGCATACCACCGGAGTATTAGATGTGGTCCTTTAAGCAATAATATAGAAGCTATTATATATTTTTGCTTCAAGGGGAATATTCAGATATTCATATCTTCTTCCTCTGACCAGTGTTTTACTTAATAGGGAATGATACTGTATAAGTGGCTCAAAGTCAAGTCAAACGTCCTTTATATACCAGACAAAGGAGAAGGACACTCATATGATTTATTGCATTTGAGAATCGTCAGCGAAAGTATGAAGTTAATATTAGATCCTGGACCGCGGTCAGAAAAGAAATTACGGCCATTCATTGTACGTGGTTGCTGCACCGCGCTTGTGGAATAAATTGACTCTTGAAATACGTGAACCAAAATCAATCGGAAAAAAACATGCCTTTTTACATTAGACGACTTACCACCCTAATCTGAGCATCCGCCAATCGTCATATGATGACTTCCTTTTTCGATCATGAACCTCCCCACTGAATACTGATTTTAGTCAACAGCGCCGTTGAATCTAAATATTTTTGAGAGATACTGGCACTTTGGAAGTCATTAAGCATTACACATTACATTCTACATTATCAAGCGACGCACACCTATGTTCAGAGACGGAGACCTGTACGCGTGAACAGTCTCGCACACTAATGAGAGAGGCTGCCAAGAATAGTATCAGTATTCCAATTTTTAAAGCCAACATAGTTAATTTTCAGTCCGATTCCCAGCAAAAAGGAGACGATCAACCAACGCTGGCTTAATGTTAGCCCATCGTCTACGACGCTGGTCTAACATCAAGCCAGCATTGGATCAGCTTCATGTGTTTACTGGGTTGCGCACATGCCGGGTAGTGAGTGTCTATCCCTCTTAGCGTGTGACCAATCGCTGGTGGTTCGTATATATGCAACTCTTGGTATACATAAGGGATAAGAGATGCACCTACAAGTCTTATTTATGCCTTGTGCATTGCACAAGGCATAAATAAGACTTGTAATATAATTATTGTTTTTGGTAATTCCACTTATTATTATAGCTAGATTTATAAAAATATGGACTTGATATGTATAAACATTAGACATTATTATTCACATTACTATTGTATGTAGCCATTATTTGTTATTTGTTCGGCACTCTGTATTGTACATACAGTTTGGAGATTAATCAGTTGTAATTATTGCATGTTAATCAGTGTTAATGCGTATTACATTATATGCCCGCCCACGTCTGCTACATATGAAAGTGAGGATACGATACAATTACCTGATTACACTAATATGGTCGGAGACAGTATACCACTGAGATTGAGTGTAATAATGACGATGCTATATAGGGTCTATCAGCAACGGATTTAATTACGCCTACGGTTTGAGTGTCTCTCAAACGTTAATGTCTTAGCAGTGCCCATAGCACACACTGTATCAATCTATATCCCCCGCAGGCAAACCAAAGTCATGCTTCAGTTTAACACAGGTAGGAAATAAAATGGATACATGAGCGAAAAGATATAAAGAAGACAATGGACTAAATAAAAAAAATGGACTGGATGAATGAATGAATGAATGAATGAATGAATGAATGAATGATGAATGAATGAATGAATAAATGAATGAATGAATGAATGAATGAATGAATGAATGAATGAATGACGAATGAATGAATGAATGAATGAATGAAAGAATGAATGAAAGAATGCATGAATAAATGAATGAATGAGTGAATGAATGAATGAATGAATGAATGAATGAATGAATGAATGAATGATGAATGATGAATGAATGAATGAAAGAATGAATGAAAGAATGCATGAATAAATGAATGAATGAGTGAATGAATGAAAGAATGAATGAAAGAATGCATGAATGAATGAATGAATGAGTGAATGAATGAATGAATGAATGAATGAATGAATGAATGAATGAATGAATGAGTGAATGAATTAATGAATGAATGAATGAATGATGAATGAATGAATAAATGAATGAATGAATGAATGAATGAATGAATGAATGAATGAATGAATGAATGAATAAATGAATGATGAATGAATGAATGAATGAAAGAATGAATGAAAGAATGCATGAATAAATGAATGAATGAGTGAATGAATGAATGAATGAATGAATGAATGAATGAATGAATGAATGAATGAATGAATGAATGAATGAATAAATGAATGAATGATGAATGAATGAATGAATGAATGAATGAAAGAATGAATGAAAGAATGCATGAATAAATGAATGAATGAATGAGTGAATGAATGAATGAATGAATGAATGAATGAAAGAATGAATGAATGAATGAATGAATGAATGAATGAAAGAATGCATAAATAAATGAATGAATGAATGAGTGAATGAATGAATGAATGAATGAATGAATGAATGAATGAATGAATGAATGAATGAATAAATGAATAAATGAATGAATGAATAAATGCATGGATGAATGAATAAATGAATAAATGAATGAATGAATGAATGAATGAATGAATGAATGAATGAATGAATGAATGAATGAATGAATGAATGAATGAATGAATGAATGAGTGAATGAATGAATGAATGAATGAATGAATGAATAAATGAATGAATGCATGAATGAATGAATGAATGAATGAATGAATGAATGAATAAATGAATGAATGAATGAGTGAATGAATGAATGAATGAATGAATAAATGAATGAATGAATAAATGCATGGATGAATGAATAAATGAATAAATGAATGAATGAATGAATGAATGAATAAATAAATGAATGAATGAATGAATGAAAGAATGCATGAATGAATGAATGAATGAATGAATGAATGAATAAATGAATGAATGAATGAGTGAATGAATGAATGAATAAATGAATAAATGAATGAATGAATGAATAAATGAATAAATGAATGAATGAATAAATGCATGGATGAATGAATAAATAAATAAATGAATGAATGAATGAATGAATGAATGAATAAATGAATGAATGAATGAATGAATGAACAAATGAATGAATGAATGAATGAATGAATGAATGAATGAATGAATGAATTAATGAATGAATGAATGAATGAATAAATGAATGAATGAATGAATGAATGAATGAATGAATGAATGAATGAATGAATGAATGAATGAATGAATGAATGAATGAATGAATGAATGAACGAAAGTAACGAACGAGCGAATGAATGAATGAGTGAATGAATGCATGAATGAATGAATTAAGAAACAAACGAATTAATAAATGAGTGAATAGGTGGATGGATGAATTGCTGAATTGCTGAATGAATTAATGAAGAAAGGAAGGAAGGAATAAATGGACGAATAATTAAATTATTGAATGAATAATTTCTTTGAGATAATCTAGCGCGACGGGCAGTAGCGCTAACCAATACACCCTGACATGTAGAAAGTCGGTAAAAATCGACACAGACACTTGCATCACCACAAGCACGACAAATATTATTGCCGCAACGCTGATACAACGTTGCAAACAGTGGTCAAGCATTGTTTCGGCGTCACGGGAAAACACAAAACATTTGTATAACATTTATACAACGTCGGCCCAACGTCTTTGACGTTGGTCCAACATTGTATAAATGTTATACAGATGTTTCGTGTTTGCCGGGTTTCAATGGGTATTGTGAGGGTGAGTTAATCATAGTAATGCAGAGAGAAGAGAAGCCATGATATGCCGTGGAGGGCGGCCTGGGGAAACGCGACAAAAATATTTGCACGGGGATAATATGTAATATATAGCATGACTGGGCACATCCCAGCAAACACGACACATCCACCCAATGTTTGACCAATGTTGGCCCACCGTCTACGACGTTGGCCCAACATTGGTCAAACATTGGGTAGATGTGTCGTGTTTGCTGGGATGGTGTTACCTCAACATGGAGGTAACGTATAATAATGGGTCGGATGGTCACACGGTAATACTACCTGCTACTAAAAGACAAATTTCCGGTAGTCCTACTTCTCTTGCATCAATGTGTTACTAGTGTGGTTATTGTTCGTCCAGCCTTTATTGATATAGAACAGGGTGGAACAGCGACATACCTTGAAAACATCAAATGCTACATCAGAGGCTTCCATATTGCCATTAACACACGCTGATAGAGCACGGGAAGAAAACATTATCACCATTATCATCATCATCAGCATCTGTAAGAATGACACGATTATAGAGACCTACATAAAAGGCCTACACAAAACAGGGACGGATTCAGGATCTTAAAATGAATGGGCGCAGGTGGTTTTGGAGCTTGCCCCCAAGAGTTTTTTTTATCTATTTTGGCCATTTTAAGGACCTTCCCCACGCCCTTAGGATTCGCGCCTATTATCAGTCCAAAAGTTTGAAACCAACCAACTGAACAACTAATATGTAACAAACTATCGGCTGCAGATTGGTAAAGGGTAACTATAGTGTACACTTGTCATCTAACCATGCAGCAGGTACGAGATGTGGTCAGAGTTGTTTTTGGCCAGCGTCATAGACAACACTCGTTCATCGTCTTGTATTAGCTGGGTAATCCTATATTAACAGTCAACGAGGCTATCTAATATTTTAGTGCCATATAATAATAATTGTTAACATCAAATACCCATAATACATCTAAATCATCCTATTATTTTCGTTTTATCGCAGCCAGATACTTATCGTAAAATTATGCTACATGTCGTGTTCGTGTCTGAGTGACATTAATTCTACTGGCTTCCAGTTACAGCTCCATTATGAACGTTGTATGGACTTATACGCTCAGTTAAGTATCCGATAAATATCAATAAAAATAGATATCATTGTCATTGATATATACCATTGTTGGGATGAGATGTGAATTGCTGGCGAGATTCCCAGCTCAATGTAGAGAAGTGACTGAAATATTTTTGTATAAACCATGTGAACGAAAGTTTTTTTTCAATTTGAAATCATCTGAAATGACCTAGTTAGCTCTTTCTGTTTCATTTGAATACATATGTTATGGGTCTATGGCCCTTAGAAATGTTTTAATTCTTTCAGAGTGGGAACCGTCTTAATACGCCAGAATCTGACGTCTACAGACGTCAGATTCTGACGTATAAAGACGGTCCCCGCGCTGAAAGGCGGCTGTTATCCTGGTCAAAGATCAATGCAGGACGAATACTACCCCAGCTATGGAATACTGCTGCCTCCAGTGTTTCACGTGTGGCTGTTTTGGTATCTGCTACGTTTTTTTCATCCAGGTGTGTTTGATAGGACTTGCATCCGCTGGAAAATATCATCTTGCAAATATTATTGTGAATCCACTGGCATGACTCTGTGACAAGGAGCGTTGTACTATCGGAAAGAAATGAGTGCTGTCTCTCCTCAAACATGTGCTCTACTGAACAATATTACTTTCAAAATGTCATGATTGCTGGTTGAAAATTCCATCAATGACCAAAAAATTTTCAATACCATGGATACAGAGGCATTGCCAGACGATAACGGTAACGCTGTAACGAGGTCAAAATCTTATTGCACTCGGATGCATGCTCTCGTCATGCAACATCTTTGACAATTGAGGCGAGCATTTGAGGTACTTGGCTGGATATGCCAGCTACATGTATAGCCATCGCCTCACAGATTTTGATGACAACTGTGTAACATCTAACGCACAATATAGTCACATGACAACTCTGGGACAGTCCCAACATTGGTGTCTGCTTGAGAGGTCTATCTTCACGAGCTGTAGTTTCTCTTAGACGACTGTACCGGCGTGGCTTTTCACTGCTGCCCGATAGCCAACATCTAGCCCAAGCAGTTTGCACAGTGCTTGTACTGCAGTGTAACTTCGCTGCAATTACGTGATTATAAATACCATTCTATTTAAGCCTTATTATCTGACTTATATGTTCATTGCAGATGTCTAGACCGGAACCCAAAATTAAAATACACATGCACAAATTAGTATTTGTACGACACATGTGGGAAACAGGTGGGATAGCTGAAAACAAAATGTGTATGTACAGTATAGCAGTCAACAGTTCAATGGTGAATGAACGTTTGCCAACTGTGTATATTAAGAGTTGTCTTCATATTATAAAAAAACAACAATATTTACGTACAGTCTCTCTCGTTTAATTATTTATACGAAACGGGGTTTGTTCTCGAACATTACAGAAATATATACTTGTAAGTGTGTCCACTTTTTTTACTCATCTGAATAGATTGTTGTTGTATGTACATAATATAATTACATTTGTTTTCATGTACTTTTAAATGTCCTCATTAAGTACTGAAAAGTAATTTATTATATTAAAATTATTATAAACATTATTTTTAGCGCTTTTTCAGTATTGTTTTTCAGTATTGTTTTTAGTAACAGATGGCTTATACGCTAGCGACATCAACTTCATATTGAAATCTTCTATAATTTTATTATTAATAATACTTTGTTTTGATGAGTTTGTACATTTGTACATTATATAACTGAAGTAGAAGATCTAAAAAATGAGTCTGATGTTTTTTTTTTTTACTATATTACTTGTCGCTGTAATGGGCGTGTGTGGGGTTTCCTCTGTGATCACATAGGACAACATTGTCCACCATTATTGCCTGATGTAAGAATACTCGAGAGGGTTACCTGCAATTTGACAAAAACTCCGCTCCCGTGCTGGCTCAATGCTAGGTAGGCGTTTCAGATGATGGCCCAGAATGAGGCCCAATTTATACCGACTTTGCATCACTGGTAAACACGCGGATTAATATATAATGATGTGCTAAGCGAAATGTTGTGTATTAACCCTCCAACCGCTCACTGATCTAATTGAAAATTTCCACCACTTGAAGTTGTGTCTCGCTTAAGCGACCAACAGCATCAAGTGGATGAAAATTAGTTATATTTGTTAATTTAGCAGCCACTTATTTTTAAATCTTGTAGATCGGACACATGTTTCAGCTCCAAAAGATGTTATTAAAGTGCTACGTATAGGTTGAAAAAAGATTGTAGTGGGGACCGGCGCTCAGAAGATTAACACGGGGGAGATCTAAGTCAGTTCTCAGAAAACAATGCTTGTCGGGTGTCAACCGGACTACCCAGTGGACATAAGACATTGACCAGATGTTGGGCTAATGTTGGCCCGCCGTCTACGACGTCGGCCCAGCATTAGCCCAACATCGGGTCAATGCCTCACGTTTGCTGGGAGCCGACACGGTTTCCTTCATCAGTAATGAGCGAGACAAGTCCAACCAGGAAGCCAGCGGATGCTCCTGTCACCAGCGAGGCAACACTGCCCTACAGATACAAAGAGCAGTAACTGCTTACTTGAAAAGTAAACAGTTACTGCTGTTTGTCTTGTAAAGCCAAACACCAGTAACTGCTTATTTGAAACGTGAACAGCTACTGCTTTTTGTATTTTAATAACAGAAGATACGATAGCGCCCGTTTCATGTTGACTGCTGCACGAAGAGTTTGTTTGACATTCAATGTGGAAAATGAAGAGTTTAGTTTCACGTTTAAGTATAGAACAATGAGCGGTGTTTTACATTTGATGTCACAGAGACGACGCTTGTTTCACATTTAACGGCAAACATGACTCTAACCTTCGGGATCTACCAGTCTATAGTTGCGGTCATAAGTACATTTTTTGCGAACACAGTAAGAGGAAATGGCTTAATAGATTATATAATAGATTAGTGAGCTATTAGCGTGATTAGTATGTTATGTATGTAACATCTATAACCGGCCACCTGCAGAAGTGATCTCCCAGCAGACACAAAACGTTGAATCAATGTTGGTTTATCGTTGGTGCGACGGGTGTTCTGTGTATTATGGTTGGCATCAATACACAATATTTTCAAATAGACAGGTTCTGAAATTAGATACCAGTTTACTCATCTCAAAAAGCACATCTGTATCGTTCACAGAGGCCAGCTTGTGAAATAAAGTTACAATCCGCCCAATAGTTTCTGAGATAGCATCCTACCAATGTGACTGAGAGTCAGGAAACCACTTGTTGACATATGACCTGACACTGACAGACGGGATCCTGCGTCTTCACCTGCAGTTCTCTCTCTAAGGGGGGGGGGGGTAAATGTCGTACATTTGGGCATCCTGACAGCAGCAGTCTAGCTGTTGTGTGTAACGAATACCTCTGAACACCACAGGAAGCTTTTGGTTGACAGTGACACAGTATGATCTGAATGAGTTGATGGGACGAGTCACTGCTCCAGATGAGCCCTGTGCTGGCTAAGGCAAACAACAGTAACAGATTACTTGAACAATAGGCGGTTACAGCTGTTTCCTTTGCACTGCAATGCTGGAGAAATTCACTGCATCTCAATGACCCCCCCCCCCCCCCCAAAGTAGGAGTTCCCCAGCAAACACGAGACGTTGACCCGATGTTGATTTAATGTGTTGGGCCACCGTGTGCGACGCTGGACCAACATTAAAACAACATCGGTTCAAAGTCTCTTGTTGCTGGGGGTCGAGAGCGTCAGTCCACGTGATCTCGTCACTTCAAAGTCAAACAGCAGTAACTGCTTATTTTAAAAGTAAGCAGTTACTGCTATCTGCCGCTGAACAGCGAGGCGGGGGCTCTGGTAAAGTGGTTAAAGCTGTCTGCTTGGAAAGTCGGATATCGCGGGCTCGAAATGAAATGAATCGGGCTTTAGGCCACCTTTGTGCACATATAGGCTAAACTGGGCCAGGAGAACCTCCTGAGGATGGTGAGATGATTGAGATGACACTGTCCTCCAGACACAGGATTCGAAATTCGAGCCCTGGCGGTCTGAGGCCGAGCACGCTACCTCTCGGTCACGGAGGCTCCCCACAATACTAACTTTCACACGTGGATGGGGAAGAAACAATTTTGTTTCTTTCAAACCGCCGAGACCGGGAACCGAACCCCGGACTCTGGCGTGAAAGGCAGCGGTGCTAACCACTACCCTAGGGCCCCCGCCCTCGCGGGCTCGAACCCCGCTCTGGCATTCAAGTTTCAAAGAAACAGAACGTTTCTTCTCGGCTCACTCGTAAAGATTCAATATTGTGGGGAGCTTCCGTGACTGAGAGGTAGCGTGCTCGACCTCAGACCGTCAGGGCTCAAATTTCGAATTCTGTGTCCGGAGGGCAGTGTCATCTCAATCATCTAACCGTCCTGAGGAGGTTCGCTTGGCCCAGTTTAGCCTACATGTGCACAACGTGTTCATGAGGTGAGTCACTACATTGCGTCCAAGCAAACACAAAAAATGTATAACATTTATACAACGACATTGTATAAATGTTATATAAATGTTTTGTGTTTGCTGGGGTCGATCATAACAGAGTCTGGCGTCATCTGGACGTAGGCTTAGCTGGCGATAAAGTATGAAGGTTTTATCCATTACCTGCGTGAGGTGGTGAATGCATGTACTTGATCATGCTCATCGGCTTTAATCCCGGGATCCTCCGGGATCATCTTCATTCTCACGCCGTCCCAGAGACCAGATCTATGGCCACTCTCACTGATTTGCTCCACCAGATATATGACCGAAGCAAGGCGGGTTTGGTTCTGATTTAAACACCGCCGAGGAGAAACAAACAGCAGTAACTGCTCACTTTAAAAGTAAGCAGTTACCACTGTTTGCCTTTACATTGCTGAACCTCACGTCCACTCTCTGCTTTTGGAAGAGATAATCCAGTAAGCACAAAACATTTGTATAACATTTGTACAATGTCGGACCAGCGTCGAAGACGTTGGACCGACGTTGTACCAATGTTATACAAATCGTTTGTGTTTGCTGGGAAGTCAACCCGAAGTCATTGAAGCAGAGAATACCGTACCGCCGATAGTCAATGCTGCGTACTTTCAAAAAGATAATATTACTCAGTATAGGCCATGTAATGATTTCGAATTACCCTCTTATGTTCTTTTTATTTCCTTAAAAAAATGTTAACATATAGTTTTATTATTAGATTAAAATGAATATCAAATACTTCTACCTGAAAGTGAAAATTATTTACTCCGATATAGGCTATTTGCTTAATGCTCACATTAATTATACAACAAATCGATCTACCACCAAACGGCTGATGTTGCATATAATAATTATAAAGTTAATATTGCTTTACGTCACTTTCTGTACAATCATGGCAATATCGCGCGGAAGGGATCGGATGTCGTACTCTTATCGAATGACATAGTGTGGTATAGTGCACATTACTATACCACACTCTAAACAATATATTGGATTCCTCAAAAAGAACCTTTCAGTACTATTACCATGCAACCCCAGGAGAACTGGGTTGCATGGCAATAGTACTAAAAGGTTCCTGCTAAAGAGCCTATATTGTTTAGAGTGCAGAGTCCAGACAACACTGCGCAATGGCGTGGAAAGTGTGTCAATCTGTGCTTTTGTTGATTCCGTAATCCTTCGTGTCGCTTCCTTCACATTGTGGCGATATCGTGATAGCAGATATCCCGATTCGAAGTTGGGACGATGCATTTCTATTATCTCCAAGTGTTCTTTATAGCACACAGTAGTTTCGAACCCGGTACCGTCAAGTTACGAACCACAGCCGAGCCGCACATGAGCCATTAGGTCCAGCCTTTATGCACGAGACTAAACTTGAACCGAGTCGCGTGAGCCATCAAGACCGGCCCCTATACACGAGACAGCGCTTCTGCGAGTAACAGCCGAGTTGCATGAGCCATCTGGGCCGGCCTCTATGCACGGGGCAGAGCTTCTGTGAGTATAGCAGCCGAGTTGCATGAGCCATTGGGACCGACCCACAATGGCACAATTATGCACACGGATGACAATCTTATTGTCGCACCGCAAGTAAGACATAGTGTCTAACATGTTGATCCAATTGGACCATGTTTGACCACTGTCTCAACTCAAAATTAGCGACGCAGCATATAGTACTGTTCACTCTATATCTTTTAGCGTTGAGTGCAGCTTTAACAGGACTGCAAGCGCAATTTGAAGTAAGTTAACATACTAAGTGAATTTAAATAATGCACGAGAGACAAAGGTTTAATAAAAGAAATGTCTCAAATTAAAGGATCTGCTAAATGACAGCATTATCGGCCTATTCTCATTCTGACTTTGCGAGATAAGACACGAGATACAGGATAGCTATTGGCTGATCCAGCACCTCATTTAGACCACCGCGACCCTTTGTTCGCCGAGGGCGCATCTACATTAAATAATTTATAAAATGCTCCTCCTTCCAGGTTATATCTGCAATGAGTATTGTATAATAATGAAGAATTGGAAAGGCTAAAAGCAGCTTTTAACAGGCTTCGGTTACATTATCTCACTCTCAGCACCATTTGGGTGCTAGGGCTCACTCAAGCCACCGGGACCGAGCTCTATGCACAAGACGGAGCTTTGTAAGTAATGATTTGCCGCCGACTACAGAGACCGTGGTGCAAAACAAAAAGGCAGTAACTGTTCATTTGAAAAGTGAGCAGCTACTGTATTTAGACTTTCAGGGCGGTGTAATTATCCAACCTAACCCCGCCTGGGCTAGGTACCCATCAGACACGAGACGCTCACACGATGCTGGTTAGACGCTGGGCCATCGTCTGCGACACCGGTCCAGCACTAAAGCAACACCGGGTGAACCTCTGCATCTGGGCGGGGTGGCGGCTATATATGGCCGGCTAATTTCTGGACATAGTGCCCCCTCACTTTCCTGAATTATCGCTCGCTAAAAGGCATCAAAGGCTTTATCTCGGCCTTGATCTGGACAGAAACACATCAATCCCGCGCCACAACCAATCCGGCTACATCACTTGATGCTAGAGCTCGGTCACAAGAGTTTCGTCTCAGCGTAGCCAACGTGTCCGAGTTTTTAAAACAAAATTCAACATGAATCTTCTTCTAAGTTTGGCACAATTTACTTGATTGTATTTGATAATTCCACCATAGATATAAAAAATACCGTGCAAGCACTCAAATACCCCTCGGCTGATGCAGTGACTCTATATATGCCAGGTTTCAAGGCAAATAATTGAAAATAAGAACGACTTTTTAAAATTGATAAAACCAAAATGGCCGCCGCAGCCTCGTTTTCGGTCTCACATGAAACGATTATTTTTCAAGTTATCGCAAGAATTTTTTTAAATCTTTGACCTTTGACCTATGACCTTGACCTTGGGTAAAAAAAAGTGCCGGAAGGGGTTTAATGTTTGTATGAATTATGAATTCAATCTGTTGCACCATGTTGATGTAGTAGCCAAAAGAGTGCGTGCGGCGGCGGCGCACGAAGGGGACGACAGTACTCCTTCGAGCCCAACGGGCCGAGGGGTAAAAAGCAGTAATTGCGTGACAGAATTGTACCCGCAATTTCTGATTTATCCTTTTATGAACATTTTGCTGATCAAAGAGTAGTGAGTTCGTTTTCAAACAAGCAGCTACTAGTGTTTGTCCTCGTCTTGTCTTGGCAAAGTTCTAATTTAATTGTGAATATAATTTGGAAAGTTTGACTAATCATCTTCGGATTTCCTCGTCTGATATGTACCTTTACATTATCGTGCATGACAGTGCAAAGACAAACAAAACTAACTGCTAACTTTTCAAGTAAGTAGTTACTGTTGTTTGTCTTTGCAGAGCAATGCCGAAAAAGAAACGCCTGTGTAGAAAAAGCCATAATAACATGGTTAAGTTGATCAGTTTATCCATTCATTGTGGTTTGACGTCATGTGAGGTATAGCAGACCCACTATTACTTTTCTTATGTTTTCTCTTATTATAGTTTTTACATTATTTGTTGATCTTAGTTTAGAATTATTTACATATAATATTTGTTTCACTTCAATCTGAAATACAACTGGATGAAAAATACTGTATAGATTAATTCATGACTTCATTTCTAGATTTTGATTACGCATTATTACCATGATTAATGCTTGACAGTTGATGACTTTCCTAAAACAAACATAAATACAACATACAAAAGTGCTGTCGAATATTATGAACCATTAACCTTTAAAACGCTGAATTAATTTTGTAAAATCATGGAGACAAAAGGGTTTAGTTAAATTTGAAATCATCATAGCTGTCTTAGTTAGCTATTTCCGATTCATTTGAATACCATGTCATGGGTCTACGGCCATTAGAAATATTTTTAATCTTACATTGAGGGGATCGACTTTAGATGTCAAAATCTGACGTCTAGAGACGTCAGATTCTGACGTCTAAAGTTGATCCCCGCGCTGTAAGGGTTATATCTATGTTTGTCTGTATCATAGCATTCTGATTTCGTAACTGGTGAAAAATCGCATTTCCTATGATTGAGCAGTCTGTCTCTCTACGTCATTAACCAATGTTACCCAATTACGGATTGAAAAGAAAATTGTTAACAGACGAGTAGTTTTCTTTTGTGAGAGTCTCAGATGACAGATGGTCCTGTCTTCTGACAGGCACAGTAAACAGAGACAAACCAGGTCCCTGGGGTAGTGGGTCGTGCTATAGCCTGTCCGCCAGATTTTGGTCTCTGTATTCAAGTTTGTTCATTAAAGGTGTGGTCAACTGTCAAAATTCGCAAGACAAGGGTCCCCCAGAATTCAAAAGTGCCCCGGGGTGGGTCAAGGCCCTATTCCATAATAATATTAAATATGCGTTTCATATCCAAAGCCTCATTAAGAGCAAATTCTCAAATCACAGCAAGTTCATATATACTTGAGCGACATCTATGAGTTAATAATTCAAAGCCCTCAGCCTTGGACCCTACTTGGTCGCTGGCTTGCAAACAAACTGACTGTATTACTGCGGGGATGTGGAAATGGCCTGACCCGAAGCTTGTATTGACACCCAGTAAACACAAAACATTTGTATGACTTTATGCAATGTTGGACCAACGCCGAAGACGTTGGGCCGACGCTGTATAAATGTTATACAAATGTTTTGTGTTTGCTGGGACAGGAGGACTTTCTCTCGAATATTGTACATGCAATTCTTGTGGGCGCAGAGCAGTGCTTAGAAATCGTTGAACACATCTTTCCGACGTTGGTGATATTCACGTTCCTGAGGTTTGATCCACTTTCGGAGGAGACCAACTAGCATCCGAACGTCTGCGTAAGCGTCAGCCTAAACGTCCATTCTTTCGCTCGTTTGTTCATTCATTCATTCATTCATTCATTCATTCATTCATTCATTCATTCATTCATTCATTCATTCATTCATTCATTCATTCGTTCATTCATTCATTCATTCACTCATTCATTCCTTAGTTGTGTTTTTCATTTTCAGATTATTTTGATCACATTCTACTTTTGATGTGTCCTTACGGACAGACAATACAGTGTTGTGATGCCGGCTGTCTGACTAGCTCATATATCGTGACGGAAGGTTGTGTGAAACAATAGACGGCACTTGACAAAAAAAAAACATAAAAAGATTTTTTCAAAGCGCAACCTTTTTTGGCGCGCTATATGGATCTGTTTTTTTTTTTAATCTCACTTAATGTCTCTTTGACACGGCAAGCCAGCTTTGCGCGATTTTTTTAGGCTTGATCACTCTTTGAAACGTTGTGTCGAAACGAAACAGGACGGTATTTTTTACTTTGAAAATTACGCTCATTCAGTGACTGACTTTTGGCAAGGAATTAGAGGGCGGGAATACAACTACGGTAACTATACTCACATAAGACTACATGGAGCTAAATATATACGAGTGACAAAATGGGCCCAAGTTCACCTATAATCTTCACCTAATGATCAACTGCAGACACTACCCTTTAATCCTTACGGCGCGTCTCAAGTCGATCCCCGCTTTGTAAAAATAAAAATATTTTTAGAGGTCGTAGAAATAAAAATATTTTTAGAGGTCGTAGACCCATAACATAAGGTGTTTAAATCAATCGGAAAAAGCTAACTAAGTGACAGTTATGATGATTTCAAATTGAAAAAAAGGGTTTGGGCTAAAAAATTCAACGCTTTAAGGGTTAATCTTTAGCAGACGATATATGGACACTGTACATTTAAAATTGAGTTTTAGCAAAGTTTTCTGTTATAACAAAGCATTCTGAACATGGACACCATCATGGACACCAAGTCACACACATACTGTCTTATGATAATAATAAGGCTACCGTGCGAACAAACAACGGTAACATCTACCGAAAAAAAAACAGTTAATGCATGATGTTTGTTTTTGCCGTGTGTATCATGGACCACTGATTCCTAGTAGTCTTCACTGGGGATCAAAAATAGATCAAAGGGACAACTACAAATGTGAATACCTTTTTAGACATATCCAAGCACAAAGAAGAAAAGAGACACCTAAATATGCCCGGTTTTTGTATTGCAATAAGGGGGCCACCATTCAATATCCAGGGGGAGGGCAGGGATATTTTCGAAATAAATAATTTAAGACAGGGAGATGGTGAAATAAATAATTTGATGTCGATCCCATTTGAAATAAATAATTTATGGCATATCGGGCAAGCCTACATGTTTTGGCATACTAAACCATTTTCTAGCCGATGAAATTATGAAGATTCTGGAGGTATTCAGTTGCTCACATTGAAAAATATTAGGCTGATATCAGATTATATAGCCTTAATGAAAAATACATTGGCAATTGGCAACCAAAAGTGGTTGAAATAAATAATTTGTCAACCATACAGCTGGAAAAAAATAATCATGAGCTGGATCCTATTGAAAAAAATATTTTGGTCCATCCCAATATCCCTGCCCCTCCTCCTGGATATTAAATGGTGGCCCCCTAACTGCCGTTCAAATATTATGTTTGTATTCGTACTGTAATTATATATCGATGTACGTGTGAAATGAAATGAATCGGGCTTTAGGCCACTGTTGTGCACATACAGGCTAAATTGGGCCAGGAGAACCTCCTGAAGATGGTGAGATGACACTGCCCTCCAGACACAGGATTCGAAATTCAAACTCTCGAGGTCTGAGGCCGAGCACGCTACCTTTCGGTCACGAAGGCTCCTCACAATACTGAGTGATGTACGTGTGATGGTGTTATAGACCATGTTGACCTCAGTCCATCTCTTTCTTCTCTCCCTGTGAGTGTTGGCGACTCGCAGACCAATTATCCCCTTCAATCTCATGTCGATTACATTCAAAGCCCGCGAGACATGTCCGACGTTTGCTGCGCTTGCTAAATTAATTCCAATCAGAGATGGCTGCCGGCGGATCGCATTGCTGACTATCGACCTGTTGCTATCTGCAGGCGTCCGGCGCGTTCAGTAATTGCCCAGGCAGCGACGTCAGGAAGTTCGCAAGGCGGCCCTCTTTGATTTCACCTCCGCCAGAAATCGATGTAAACTTAAAAGTTTCACCTTGCGGCTCGTGACTCTGATGTGGAAAGGTTGTGGAACTGTTTGTCATTACACGGCAAGACAGCTAGTAGCAGTTGTCACCTAGTAGGCCTATTTAGTTTTATAATACAAAAATAACGTAAATCGATTATTCCAGCTGTGAATTATAAATCCGACCATCGTGGAGCGCGTTCAAAGAGAGGACGCTTCAAATGTGCAACATTAACATGAATAATCCAGCACACTGGCTTGAAAATTACCATTGGCCTACCTGAACATCAAAGACAGAAATAATATTATTACCATAGTACAGAATAAATGTAGGTTGACATAGTAATAGGTTTATCGGGTTTGTCGAAGAACAATGTCAAATTGAATGACCAGATTTGTATTGTGTCTGTAATAATCGTGTATATTTGATTATTAAATAAAGAAGTAACATATCCAGGTTTCCAAGCGTATTCACAGCGTTTATTATAAAGTAGATATATATATATATAGTTGGTATATGTAAAATATACAATCCAGTAAAACAGGTAGGTTGGATTAGTCAAGAATGACTTCAATCAGAATATAACAGAGTACACAGACTAAAGATATTTAGAATGTCTGAACTGGTCAGTTTACAGGGCAGAAAGCGCGCACGATTGCAAGTGTGCCGCGACTTAATCCCTAAACTCTACATGTAAAAATACTGATAACACATTCCAGCAGCGCGTATAGTTACAGCAATGGTGGGGCACTGCTGGCCAACGTCAAGACGCTGGACCAGCAGAGATCCAACATTGGGGCAGAGAGCATGCTCCTCACAATGCCAGTACAGTGCTGGCCAGTATCAAAGACACCGGCACAGCACTGACTCAACATTGCACTGGGGCGCTGTGAATGACATAATACAGCTTGTTCATTATAGCGAACGCTGTTAGGAAGAAATGTAACAATAGCTGATAACAAGTAAGTTTATGAGATGAGAAAACAATGGAGAACTAAACCGTGTAGATTGTTAATGTTAACAATAAAATGGCGGCGAGAATAACAACTAGCCTAATTGTGATTAATGAAGGTTATACAATAGCAAGAACTACTTGTGATTAATAAGATATGAAACAAGTACTACGTACTTGTACAGTGTCGCTAAGAAATATTCCCTGAATATATTTGAAAATAATTGAAAAAAATATATGGGAAATCTACACTGCGGCATGTGTATGTGTGTGTTTGTCAAATTGTTGTTGTCTTATCATTACCATCGCTCTTGACCTCCAGTATGTGTAAACTTTCTCTGCACAAAACATTAAAATATAAAAATGCACAACTTTGTTGGGGTGATGATAACTTTTTTATTCCAAATAAAACAGGTTTTGTCATTTGAGAGTTCCTGTCTCGGAATAACTAGAGTGTATTGGATCTGCTGACATGAGATGAGTATTATGTTCAAACTCATTATAGGGAAAGTGAGTTGAAAATGTGACGATCATAAATTTAAACATTTGAGTATCTGTCAAACAGTACTCAGGCCGTTAGTTCTAATCACATCCAATATATCGAAAAGTGTTTTAAACAATTTAAATATGCATACATATTTTTGTCAAATCTGAACAGCCATGCGGAATCTATAGACTCATCGACAATGATATGGTCTATACTGAGACGATACCCTAGCCATCACAAAACATTTGTATAACATTCGTACAACGTCGGCCCTACGTCTTCGACGTTGGTCCAACATTGTACAAATGTTATACAAATGTTTTGTGTTTACTGGGACCTCGGTACATGTAAATAAGCGGATGGGAGGCGAAAGGTTGATCTGGCCAGGGCGCAGACACAAAGAGCTAATTACCAGAAGGGGCAGCTGGTCTTTGCCGCAGATCATAGCCCTGTCTGGTTCATTATAACTAGTAGGCCTACCATGCAGACACCACCAACAAGTCCGCCATAATCTACAGTGCATAGCAGTGACTGCTTACTTGTAAAGTAAATATCACAGATTTGTTGGTTAAAGCGACTCAGTATGATGACATCAATTTTCGTTTTTAATGTTGTAATGAAGTAGTGTATCCCACAGAGCATTCTTTAATTTTTTTCGGGCATTTCAGATTTTTAGAAACATTTTCTAACAATATTTAAAAGAGTCCGGACAAAACCCAAACATACAATGAGTTCTCCTAAAAGATGGTTGAATGCTAGCACAGCATTGGGCCACAAGTTGATGCCGTCGGCCCAGCGTTGAGCAGACCATCAGTGCTGCAGGTGTGTCCCCCCATGTCCTGACTATAAGACACCAATTAGCGGCGATTGCTTTGATCTCACCGTCCAAGACGTGGGAATATGTGGTGTAAAGTGCTGTATATTGCTGACTTGTTTTGTTTACACGTCAAACTTACGACCTGGAAATATAACTATTTCACTCTTTTTCGGTGCTTAAAAATTGTTTTTTGACTTTTTGTATTTTCAGTTGAGATCAGTAGGTTATATAATTATATACTAGCTTCATACAAATTAAAATTTCAAAATTGACAACATTGAGAAGGTCTCATCCCAAGGGGTCCCTTTAAACGTTGTCGGCATAAAAGGCGACACTTTTCTGACATGGTTATGAATGCACAAATCCGACTGAGAAATGATAATATTTTAGCAGTATTCACGAGAGAGAACTTTGATATGTTATCTAATATTCAGAGCTACGGTGATCCAATGTTTCATTAAGCTAAGACATTCCGTTGCCTTGGTTGCCTTGAAGCGACGGAATGTTCTAGTTTAATGAAACATTGGCTGTCCTAGAATTAACCAACACAGGGCAGCCTCCATTGTTATCTGGGTGCGACGGTCAACGCATTATTAAACTCGTTGTAAAGAAACATTTACTTGAAAAATGGTAGCCGTAGAAACAACAGTAATGTGGGTGGGAAATTTTCTTATCGAATACTGACGTGTAAATATGTTTGAGAAAATGAAATTATTTCAGGCTTTTCTGGGAGAACCATCATGTTTTTTTAATATTCAGAACTAAAAATATATCATTACTTATCACCTCTTTATTATGTTTGTGCTCTGCAATTCTCATGTCATTCTAATTATTTTATTATGACTCTATTCTGTCATTCTCATTACTTATCATGCCGCCATTTTGTCATTCTCATTATTTATCATGTCTGTATTATGTCATTCTCATTAGTGTATTATTTTCATTCTGCTAACGTCAGAGCCACGCAAGGCTACATAGACCTAACTGCTTACAGTTGCTGTTGCATGCCTTTGCCAGGCAGTATGGGCCATATCAGCAGGATGTATTTCGCATGCCACGCCACAGGTCTCCGTGGGCAGTCCGTCAATTGAAGAGGTAATGATTGGCATTTTATCGTCATTCATCCTCTGGATTGGGACGATAGTGGGCGGGTGATGGACCTCCGAAAGGCAAATTGTAGTCTATCGGCAGCAGTGTGTCGTGCAAGTCAATGTCAGTAACTGCTTACTTTTTCAAGTATGCAGCTACTGCTTTTTGTTTTTACATTGCATCCCAGGAAATACAGGGAGTTGAACCAATGTTGGTTTGATGTTGGGCCAGCGTCGCAGACGGTGGGACAGCATCAATCCAACATTGGTTCAACGCACTGTGTTTGCTGGGATGGCTGGTGTTGCAGCACGCAGGTGCCATAATAAGGATGGATGACGTAACAGCTAACGAATCACGTGTCCTGAACGAGATCGTGTCTCCTGTTCTCCGACAACTGTGTCCTGCAAATGCAGGCAGCAGTAACGGCTGACTTCTCAAATGGGCAGTTACTGCTATTTATCTCTACACGTCAGTGTTGTCCTGTCTCTTACAGACCCAGCCTTGATTACTACCCATTGTCTGGGAAATCGTGCAGGAAATTGTCCATTTTCTTGGTAAGCAGGATCGGAAGCGCTGTGATTAGGTGATCGCCCTGTTAAAAAAACGCACGCTTGACGCTAATTGAGTGTGAGCTCCTGGGCAACGTTCGGAATACACAAGAGATCTACAGTGCAAAGGCAAACGGCGGTAACTGATTACTTGAAAAGTAAGCAATTGCTGTGGTTTGTCCTAGCAGAGTAGAATACAGTTAAGCTAATCATTTGCATTGGAGAATTAGGGACTCAGAATGACGCAATTCGAGAATGGCATCTGCTATGATGTGTGCAACTCACAAGCACGGCACTCTAGATCTATTAACCATTTGACCGCCGGTGCCGCATATATTCGGGTTTTCATTTTTTATTAGCACATTAAGTACCACCTTTTAAACATGTTAGAGATAAAATTTGACATTAATCAGCAATAGTTGAAAACAGTTGACCTCCATTTTGTCAAATCTGAATAATTTTCACTCACTTGAAGATGTGGATCGCGTCAGCGAGACACAACTTCAAGTGAGCGAAAATTCAGATTGAATAATTTGGCGGTTAAAGGGTTAATTTTTGCGTGTTTGAATTTTTCTTTTTCTTCAGTAGCGCTATTATAAGAATAATTTTCGCGAGATACTTTAAATTCGCGAAGTCGTCCCCTTCGCGAAATTCGCGAAAATTAAAACCTCGCGAATATTACCAGATCTGCAGTATCTAAGAGCGGTATGCCGATGGTGAAAATGCAAAACCTGGTATCTCAATGCTTAAAGTTTTGCTTCACTGAACCATAACTTTTTAGCCTATGTTGCGACGGACCCCACTTCTGGGGACATTGACCATGCTGCTCATGCGGGTGGGCCCACAGTGCGCACTCAGCAAATCATGACGACCCACCTACTTTAAACTGTTTTAACACTTTAATTTAAGAGAATTAGATTGGATTTTGAAGCAGTAATATATTCTGATGTTGCAGGCGGTTTGAAAGAAACAAAAAATGTTTCTTCCCCATCCACGTGTGAAAGTCAGTATTGTGGGGAGCCTCCGTGACCGAGAGGTAGCGTGCTAAGCCTCAGACCGCCAGGGCTTGAATTTCGAATCCTGTGTCTGGAGGACAGTGTCATCTCAATCATCTCACCATCCTCAGAAGGTTCTCCTGGCCCAGTTTAGCCTATATGTGCACAAAGGTGGCCTAAAGCCCGATTCATTTCATTTTTTTGCAGGCTCGCTTGTTCAGGAAACCTGGATGTCGCATGGATTTATAATTATGAGGCAAAATAATCAAATCACAGTTATGAATTGGTTCAGAGTAGTTATGGTCAATACAAAAATATTATTGATTGTCTTGAATAAATTTGTTGAACATCAGCAATGGCCAAACTAATTAGAACAATTGGAAGTGTATTATTCTGATAGAAGGCTCAACGGAATGCTATGGATGTGTCTTGGATTATATAGAGTAATGAGTTGCAAGGTTTTCGAGTTAGAATGAGGATTTTAAATTATTTTAGGTTATTTTAAAGTGATATTTTTTATGATGTGGCATTATTCACGATCTATTGTACGTCATAATTTTTTTCACTAATGACTGTTATTTTATATTAAAATTAAAGCGCCTTTTGTTTGAAAAAAATAAATATCAGTTTTTTTCAGTAGCGATTGTTGTTCATGTTTTTTTAAATGTAGCAAAGAATATTACAGTGATATTATGACTTATATTATGTACCTAATGTACAAATTATATTTTATGTTATTTGATATAATGTTATCAAACTGTTATTAATATTGTATCTATAGTACACTGAATAAACTAAATTGAATTGAATTGAGTTGTATGGAGTTATTATATTGTATAACCTTGCATTGAATTTTCACTAATCACCTGCTAATGGACATGACATATGGCTCAGAGGTGCAAAGCAACGTTGAAAAAACGTTGCGCCAGTATTGTTATAATGCTGGTCCAGCGTCGACGTCAAAACAGCATTGGACATTGAACATTGAACAAATGTTGTTTTATTGTTGGCCCAGCGTCGTAGACGATGGGCCAACATTAAACCAATATTGGCCCAATGTCCTGTGTTGGCTGGGAGTAGAATTGCAAAGGTTGTGGTAATCAACGCTTGGTTTTCTGTCAATAGATCCACACACGATGTAGATATGCTGCAAATAATGAAAGGTACATGTAGTATTGCCATTCTTAACCCTTCAGACACTAGAGAATTTCAAACATTAGATGTGTGTATTGCTGCCGTTGGGGTTGAGGGGGGGGGGGCATTTTTTATGGCGGTTTTTAGCCTTCCCCTAGATGTATTTTCTTGCAATGGAGCATTCAGAATATCTTTCTATCATTAAAAAATTGTGTTTTATTATACATTTGAGTTTTGTATGTGTTTATTTGTGTAGCATTGCTGTTATAGATTTCACGTTATTGAATTGTGCAAAGTTCACACATCTACTTGGTTTAGTCAAAATTAAAACTAATCTTTTTTAATCACATTTTCTTCATGTCTAGTTGTTTTTCGGTATGACGCAGGGAAAAATACACGGATGCGCCACTTTTGATTGCCAACATTTTGACTATCTATACTCTAGTCATATTTTTAGACTGACGTGAATCAAATTTGTCCATTTTAATAAAAAAAATTCAAGTGTTATATTATCAAAACGAAACTTTAACCCTTTAACCGCCAAATGATTTAATTGGAAGCTGTGTTTTGCTGACGTGATCCACAACTTCATAATAATGAAAATTATTCAGATTTGACAAAATGGAGGTCAACGATTTTGAAATCATGCTGATGGATGTCACGTTTTTTCTTTAGCTGATATTTAATGTGCTTATTGAAAACCACGAAATATACTCGAAACCCGTCCATTATTCTTCGTGGTGACTTTGTTTGGGATACAGAGACAGGTAAAATGCATGAGTGGCTAAGGATACGGTGAAGAATAGCTTTTCAATTATTTCACAAAGCGTCCTTGCAGTGGGCATCACCAATTCTGCCCTGCAAAGTCAATCAGCAGCAGCTGTTTACTTTTTGCTGCCGCCTGCTTTATACTGCTGTGATTGTATCGCGTCATCCGAAGTGATTTTCATCACGAAATGTTTGGATATCACGCTGATTATCACCGCATATCACGGCAGATTGGTCATGTATGTCAGTAAATATCAGTAAATGTAGACAAGGCGAGGCGAGCGAATATCACTTGATGCTTGATGCACAGTGAGCATACGATAGGCAACACTAGACACTAGACTTCGCACATTTGAACAGTTTGGAGCATTGTACATGTACAACCACGATGACAGCCCAGTAAATGAGTGAGTGAGTGAGTGAGTGAGTGAGTGAGTGAGTGAGTGAGTGAGTGAGTGAGTGAGTGAGTGAGTGAGTGAGTCAGTGAGTGAGTGAGTGAGTGAGTGAGTGAGTGAGTGAGTGAGTGAGTGAGTGAGTGAGTGAGTGAGTGAGTGAGTGAGTGAGTGAGTGAGTGAGTGAGTGAGTGAGTGAGTGAAGCTTTTACATCACTGTTAGTCTTCTGGGAAACATTGTTACATCCAGAAGGCATAATTTATACACTAATTAGGTTTATTGAATGTCGCAAATATTTTTAGGTATCAAATTATTCAACTGCACAGTCATGTCAAGTGAAAATTTTTGCATGACACCGAGGGGTAATCATGCATGATCAAATTGGCCTGGACGTGAAACCTATCTCCACCAGTTGTTCACCAGCCAGCACCCATATCTCTCAAGCGATCGGGGGATGAATTATACGCGCCTATGTCTAGAATTATTTACTTTACGGGATTAGCTCCTTGAAAAATAATGCATAATAACATTCTACCATATATATGTAATGATTATTCCTTGTCTGGCACTCTATTCTCAGAGGGAAACATACCGAAAGGAAGCAGACACGCAGGTAAAACTCAAGTCGGCCTGAGATAAATTGATAGATATCTACCGTCCAAGAACGTGCAGATATCAGCTCTGTTCTGCAATTTAAAGACAGTAATTGCTTTCTTTTCACGTGAGCCATTACTGTCGTCTGGTTTTGAATGTCAGAGCGACTGTAATCCCATCTCCACCAGATCAATACCTGCAGGACACACACGAGGCGCTGAGCCAATGCTGGACTGACGCTGGCCCACCGTCTACGACGGTGGGCCAGCGTTACTTCAACATTGGAGCAGCGTCTCGTGTTTCCCGCCTGCGACTTGACCGATGGTGCTAATCAACCTTTTCTCAGCTGGAAGGTCAATCCACCCTTTCAATGCAGGCGACTCTTTGAGGCGCATTCGAGATATTGCTTGACATGTATCAAGTGTAACACGTGTGTGGTATACACCTCAAATAAAGACATCAATTTGTAAATTATTCGAACATATCGAGGCTTATATTTATATAATGAAATATTTTTCATTCGTTCAATACTAGAATTTTGTCAGCAACGCCATCTTGAAATGTTTGCGAGCAAAATGAATCATAAAGTTGTGATTTTCTAAAGTCAATGACCATTTCCACGTGTAGAGTCAGTTGACCCACGATTCAGATGATAATCATTATTTTTCTAGTTGCCCTTCAGCACCCTGTGCCTTGTCCTGTGCTAGAAACCGTCTGTCTTGCATAGCCAAAATACAGTAACTGCTTACTTTTCAAGTTAGCAATAACTGCCGTTTGGGCCTTGCAGATTCGGCAGTTTCCTGTAAGCCCTAACCAGAAAATAGCCAAGTAATGCGTACTTACGAGAAATGATCGGAATAACACAAGCTATCTGGAGAGGTTGGCATCAACACGGATCATTAGCGGGTAAGTGCCTGATCCGGGGACACGAGTGACCAAGGACTGGCGAGTAATCGCGCGTGATCCCCATCGACACGGAGCGAGCCGAGTCCACGCGCGATCCCAGAAACCGGAAAGATAAGGAGAGGCGCCGCTCTGTAAAGAGTAAAGGCAGCAACTGCTCAGTTGAAAAGTGATCAGTTGCTGCCTTTCGGCTTTGCACGGCAGATTGGCTGCAGCCGAATGAAATAATGATGGACTGAATACGATTATCCAGCCCTCAGGCCTCATATACTAATTAAGTTGACTCACTATGTGTCGGAACATCCAAATCAAGTAATTCAGTTATAACTTAATATCATTAAAAATATATTTTAACCTACAGTATATTTTTATCCGTGTCGTTTTTCTTGGATTAAAGCTGCTTGTTCTATGGAAAATAATCAATCAATCAATTCAATCAACTCGGTAACTTCTATAGCGCCTAAATCCTCGGAGATACGAGCTCAGAGGCGCAGAGTCCAAATCGAAATCAGCTCAATGTCGAGCGTCAAAGCTTAAGTCGTCAACTGGGCGTCGGATCTCCGAGGAATTAGGGGGGAAAGCCGAAGCGAAAAGAAAAGTTTTCAGCATTTTTTTGAATGAGGTGACTGTACTCACAGTTCTCAAATTAACCGGCAGTTAATTCCAGGTGGAGGGAGCTGCAACTGCAAAAAAACCTTTTTGTTCGATAACGTGGAACAGTTATCATAAATATTTGTGTTGGAAGATCTAAGCAGCTATAAATTTTGAAGTGGGACTAAATAATTAAAGAGATAATGTATGTTGGTGAAAAAGCAAGGCTCTAAAACTGATGGTACAGAGTTTCGTATGCGGTATTTTACTGGTAGCCAATGAAGAAAATTTAAGAGAGGCCTAAATCTGCTAAAACGAGACGCTTTACAGACTACACGTGCCAGACAATTTTGTACCCGCTGCAATCTTCCAATGTCCCTGTCGGGAAGATTGTACAAAAGGGAATTGCAATAGTCAAGATGACTAGTAACTAGAGCACATGCAACTGATTTTGCAGCTTCTGGGCTAAGGTGATTCCAAATACGTCGAAAGTCACGGATGTGATAGAAGCTTATTTTGCAAGTCTGAGAGATTTGTCGTTTGAAGTTAAAATCACAATCAAAAAAGAATTTCAAATTTCTAACGAATGCTTTAGGAATTATGTCATGGTCAAGTAATAATATAGGGAATAGATCTTTGAACTATTCTCTTTGTTTTTTAGAACCGATGATGATAAACTCGGTTTTACTTGGATTTAGCTTTAGCTTCGAATTTGTCATCCAAGTGAAAACATCAGTAACACAGGATTTTAAATCAGTTAGGGATTCTAAGCTTCAGAACCGGATAGAGATATATAAATTTGTGTGTCGTCGGCATAGAGATGATGTTCTACATCATGCATGATGAGCGATGAGGGGATCAGTATATCAGGTAAAACGTATAGGTCCCAAGGGCATAGCCCTGGGGTACACCGAAATATATATAAACCGTATCAGAAATATAATCCTGAATTTTTACCTGTTGACATCGGTCGCTCAAGTACGATGTAAACCAGTCAAGACCTGTACCAGAGATTCCATACCACGATGACAAGCGGTTGATTAACGTGAGGTGGTCAATTGTGTCAAAAGCAGCAGATAGGTCAAGGAGAGTGAGTGATGTCACTCTGCCCTTCTCAATATTGAGTAAAATATCGTTTTCAACCTTTAAAAGAGCTCATTTAGTGAAGTGGACTTTCTTGTATGCTGATGCAAATTATTATATTAGGCGAGATGCGAACAATTTCTCAAATATCTTTGATATCAAACTGAGGTTTGAAACTGGACGGTAATTTTTTAGTTCATTTTTATCTACAGCTGGTTTTTCTAGCTGAGGTCTAATGCTTTTTTTAACTGGTCCGAAAAAACACCCTCTTGGAGAGATTTATTGATGATACTAGTGATTGGTTCAATTAGGACGTCGATACAATCCCTTCAGCAAGCTAGTTGGAAATGGATCATGATCACTTGAGGTGCTTTTTGATTTAATGATTAATTGTTTTATCCCTGTTTCTGTTGCCAAAGTCAAAGTATTCATTAAAAAAATTATGTCGAGCGAGGGATGCACGTCTTGGAGTTCATTATCGTCTGGAAATTTTGAGCGAATAATAGTAATTTTATCAACAAAAAAGTTTGAGAATTTTTCACAAATTGTCTTGAGTGATAGATTTTCAGGCAAAGAGGGAGCAAGAAATCTATGAAGGATGTTGTTTATAGATTTCCAGAGCTTCTTTGGATCTTTATAATTTTCTAATATGATGCTAGAATTAAAAAATTGCTTTTGCTTTCACCATAATTCTATTGCACAGATTGCATTGAACTCGGTAACGTGATCTGTCGCGCCTGTAATTGGTTCTGCACCAAATTCTTTCCAAGCGACGCCGTCGAGATTTTGCTTTAAAATTTCTTGTGTCATCCAAGGGGTAGGGGGTCTTTCCAAAACAGTTTTAGTGAGTAGTGGAGCATGTTTGCTTAAAATAGTTTGGAGAATGGTATCATATTGTTTACAGAGTTCTGGAAGGTTTTTTTCAGGTTTAGTTTTTAAAATGTCATTTTTGTGATGATCTAAATCAATTTTGTGTGTTAATGTTATATGAAGTATTGTTATACGGGCCTACTGATCATAAATCTACCATTTAAAAAAAACTTTTATTAAATAAAGAATATCCAGAAAAAAATAGAACATACATTTAGACAGCCCAGAAGGAACGTGAAACATTAGAACAGTGGTTGATAATTAAGCCCTATGTGTGTTCTGCCGTTGTGGTCCAGTACTGGGGTGAAAAGTCTTCACCAGCAAGTGAGCGAGGTGTTACAGGCTTCTTTTCCTCTGATGTGCGAGCCACAACTGGCCTCTCCATCCCAGCAAACACGAGACATTGAACCAATGCTGGGATACCTCTGTATGTGCAAACCATACATCTTTATTCACATGAGGTATGTAAATAGTGGTAAAAGTGGTAAAGTGGTTGAGGGTAGTCATATTCTTTTCAAAACAATTGATCAAATCTATGAGCGGAGCTTAACAAAATGTCCCCTGGTATAAAAAAGCTGTTCACATTGCAGTTGTAAAGATCTAACCTAGAAAACGTTCTCAGTCTGCCATTTATGTCAATTCAATTTATGTGTGGCGCTTTACCTTTTATTTCTAGAAAAATCCATTGAATACGAAGTCTGAAATATATATATGATTATAATATATTTATAGTTATGAGATACTTATTTCACTCTGCATAATTTCAAATAATGATAATTTTCTGGCAGATTGATTTTCTACGCTGCTTAAAGCCTCCATCGTGTACGCGCAATGAGATATTGCTGATGCATGGTTGTGGGCTTGAATTAAATACCATTCTCTGTGCCTAACATAAACGAACAGGAATTTGATTTTTTTAATTATCGGCTATAGTTTATTTTTCTGATGGATTCCGTGTCAAATTATCTAGCCTGTGAATCTTTTGAGACATTTTTCATTCAGCAACATGGACGTACACCACTGAGCTGTGATAGTAGCTCCGCTCTGAAAGGCCGAAATACAGTGACTGATTACTTGGAATATATGTGCTTAATGCTATTCGGCTTTGCACGGCAGAAATGTATTTATAAATCAGTGGACAACACTTTCCCATCCACAATATGGGCGATGACGCATGGAGCCGATGTCAGGGTACGAACCCAGAACAGACGGGAGCACGGTCCAGCGTTGGCTGAGAGTTATGACAGCTGTTCCAACTCTCAGACAACGCTGGACCGTGCTCCCGGGGCTTCGCGGGAAAGTGCGAAAGTCACTGCAAGTGCCGGCTCCCGTGAGAATCCCTGTCTCAGCGAAATAGGCGGGGTGGATTAGAAGCGAATGCTAACCGGGATCCGCAGCTGATCCCCGGGTGGATCCCGAGGGGAACCCCGCCAGCGATACCCAGCCAGGTGTCTTACGTATCCCGCATAAAATCACGATGACATCGCGATCATAATTATCAGCCAGGATACGTGGCAGGTGATTGGGCTCCTGTGGCGCGCCCCTCTGTTTTCCCGTATACGCTGTTGAGTGCGGTAAAAACTGTGCTAATTGACCGTCGACGGTCACATGAAAGACTGGAAGGACCAGTTTCATCATTTCAACTGGTATATGCCTCCCACTGACATTACATCTTGTGATTTGTCCAAGAAACACATGTAGATCAACAACTGAAGATGAGGTGTCTAAGATTATTAGAAGAAGTTCTAACAAATCTTATGATTTAGACCCAATAACAGCAGGTTTTTTTTAGATATTTTACCTATCATCTCGGCTGAGAGGCCACGTCCACATTGGATCACATAATCTTGAAGAACCATTCAAGTCGGCTTATAAACGCCATCACGACACAGAGACTGCACTGTAGAAAATTAAGAGCGAATTGTTGGCAATAGGTGATCACAAGGAATCACTGCATGTATTTTGAGATTTTTCAACAGCACTGAACACAAGCTATTATGCCATTCTTCTGAATTGTGTGCGAAATGACCATGGACTGTTTGGCGAAGTCCTTGATTCGCTAGAATCTTCTCTCACTCATATATATCAATATGTACAATAAAGCCAATTCCTCTGGGTATACAGAAATGAATGTCGGTGTTCCTCAGGGTTCAATACTGGGACCTTTAATTTTCAGCTATTATACAAAACATGTTCGAGCCATTGCAGCAAAATTTAATGTAATTAGTTTTATCTGTCCTTTAGATTTTCAAGCTACACTGAAGCGATCTCTGCACCATGTCGTGTGAAAGCTTACATCAATGAAATGTGGATGAAAAACTTATATTAAATGCCGATAAGTCAGTGAGTGCAAATAATTTAGAGGTATGTCTAATGTTTGACAAGCATCTGAGCATGTGTCAGCATGTGAAACAAATTTAGAGAAATGCTCAATTTATTTTGAAAAATATCGGTGACATTAGAAATTGCTTATCAGTTTTAACTACGGAACACCTCATCCACACTCACGTGTGGCATCCCAGCTTGATTGTTGCAACTCACTCTTGTATTGTTTGCCATGCAGATAACTGTATTTTAGAACTACAACGAATTCAAATTAGGGCAACAAGGATCAGACAAAATAAATTTGATCATGTAACAACTTTTTTAAAACAATTACATTGGCGGCCACTCAGACAAAGGATAGAATACAAACTTATTTTTGCTTCAAAGCGCAACATGGCCTGGCACCCATCCACCTGAAAAACTCTATCATCCCTGTATATTCTATGTTGACCAGCTCACACCAAGCATTCTGCTGGTGGTGCTTCCCACAAAGCTAAAAACATAATTTGATGCAAATTTGGTGCAAACTTCGGAACACATTACCATATCGTGTGCAAACCTACAACGTTTTGTTTGTTACACCAAAGAGCAACTTAAAGTTAGATATAGCGCTTTAAAATGTACATTATTATTTTTGTTATTATCATCTCACGAAGAGTTGGTGTATATTGCTTTATTTCGCTTTCTGCACATTGTGACAATAGCGCGATAGAAGGAAGCCCCAAGTTGGGACAATGCTCTGACCAGTATTTACATATATATACACCCCTCGAAATTAGGTGTGCCCGTGGCCCTTACAATCTTTAAATGTGATCTATCACCCCTTATATGGTATGAATAATTATGTCCTTATATGGGGTGATTGGCTATCATGTGACCCTCTCAGAGGGTCACATGATAGCCAATCACCCCATATAAGGAAACACTTGTACCCCATCTTGTGGCAACTTTGATTTATTTGTCACAAATTTATTCATACTATATAAGGGGTGATAGATCACCTTTAAGAATTGAAACACTGCCCAGTAGTGTCTGACGTTGTACAGACGACCCAAAAGTTGGCCTAATATTGCAGCAACTGCGAGAGGTACCACATGTCGCATTTGTTACTTCGAAAAGCAATTGCAATTGTAATTGGATTATAAAAATGTGAATTAATTTTATATTCTAATTTTGTAAAAATCATATTTTTCTGAGCTTCGCAATCAACTTATCGGTATAAACAAAGAAAATCTAATCAAAATAACCATTATTATTCATGAAACACGATGTCATATAAAATCTTCGCAAATACAAGACGTTGATTCAATGTTGATTTAATTTTAGCCCATGTTCTGCGACACTGACCCAACAGTAAACCAACATTGGTTCAAAGTCCCGTGTTTGCTTGCAAATATCCACCTGAAACAACTAGACATGCTTTTAAATTACGATCCTTTATTTCTTATCAAATATGCTAACGTCATCAGCTGTACTGTGCATAATTTATAATATATACTTATTAGGCTCAGCCATAGGCGGAAGCCTATTAAGGTGATTTTGCCTGAGTTTGTGTCCTATTTAGGGGAAAGAGGGGTGCTGTGTGTGGGGAATGGTTCACATTTCTGTACACCAGTCCTTATGACCATGTGCAATATAACGTTTCAGATCCTTAGGTTGAGTACTTTTGTCTTTAAAAAGTGTTCAGAAAAATTAATATTCACGATTATATTTGTGGTTAGAAGCTTAAGGGGTTCTGGTTGAAATAATGTTGGCCCAGAGTCGCAGACGTTGGCCCAGCATCACATCAGCATTGGGCCAATGTATCGTGTTATCTGGTGTTTCTGGCGCCGGAATGTAAAGCGTCACCAGCATAATGCAGCAGTCAGAAAACACTGTACAATCACCCAATGCTGTTACAATGCCGGGCCAGCGTCGAAGACTGTGGGTCAACATTGAATGCCACGTGTTTGCGCAAGCAGCAGACCCGGTGATAGATTAGTGTTGGGCCAGCGTCTTAGACGATTGACCGGCATTGAACCAGCAATGGGCTGCAACGCTGGCCCAACATTGAGCCGTAATTTGGTGGGTAGGCCTACATTCCTGTACGAGGTCCATCGTAGACAAATATTGAATGAATGTTGGACAGCACCGGCGATGGTGGTGAAAGGAATACACGTCAAAGATATATTTGAACTTCTCTCCTTGTTTTTTTCTTCAATTATATCCTGGTCATTTAGGATTCAAGCCCATGAGGAAGACCAATACACTGATTTTTGTGTATAGCACTCATACAGACTAAAACCGGTCCGTTCAGGAATTTCTTTTCTAGTTATACATTATGCTTGTGGAGCAGTTTCAGTTTATGGAACCTAGTTTCAAATTACCCCTATATCAGTGTTTATAGGCTTACAAACCAAATACTTTACCTGTTTACATTCGCAGCCAGATCGCAGCGTCATCCCAGCAAATGCAAGATGTTGAACCAATGCTGACTTAATGTTGGTTCAACGTCTGGTGTTTGCTGGGATGTCGTGGATAGGCGTATATGTTTCCATATGGCATAGTATATGCTGTCATGCACAGCCAAAAGAAAGTAACTGCTTACTTTTCAATAATATTTCAATAATGTTGGCACTGCAATTAATCCTGTCTTGGGCACGTGCAAATGCTTCGTGCCCATGACAGGATTAATTGCAGTGCCAACATTATTGAAATATCGACGCATAGCATGTCTGGTACGACTGTGTTTTGTCATGTCAATCTTTCAAAAATATGTTGCACAGAAACAACATTTTTTATTACATCGAAAGTGAAGTTCTCTGGACACGATAACACATTCTTGTTTGCCTAGGGTGGCAATAAATCATTTACTTTGACGCAGCCAATAACTGATCGATGCATATAGCCCCCCCCCCCCGATAACTTTTACGAATAGTTAGTTAATAGGCGACGTTACACAACACATCATTATGCCATTTAGAACAATTGATATTTTCTGACTGAAATATCTATTTCACGCCTCACCGCATCAAAGCCAGAAGCGGGAATCAATGGCAGCGCGGCAATAACAGAAACATTTCCATGGCAACATCGCGACGCGAAGAATTTGACTTGTGGCTTTTCACGACGCGAGATGAATTCGCGGGCCCCCTTTACGCACAAAGTGCAATAACAGACGGTCCCCTTGATGCGCATGCCAGCGGACAGAGATAATGGATGATCCCTTTGATGCGAAGACAGGCGGAATAAAGCGGGGACGTGTCAGGGAGGTGTCGTGTAGTAGCGGTCCGGTGCCGGCTCAATGCCGGGCCAGCGGCCGGGCCGCTGGCCCAGCATCGAGCCGGCACCGGGTCGATGTTGCGTGTTCACCTGTCACGGACCGAGGAGTCAGCGACCGTAATCTGGGGCAGGTTAAACTGGGTTGTTTGTAGCTCGGGATGGCGGTAGGACTGAATCACGATCCAAATTTTAAGTCCGCGATCGGTCACGATGAGAAGGGGACATGGCGTTTTGCATACGGCGCCTGACGGCCTCGCCAATCATGCATGCATCCCGGGTTCAAGACCCGCTGATCCGCCGTGGGTTTCTCAGATATCATTGTTTCTCTCTTCCAAAATGACTAGGCGATCACGTTAATGGCGGCCTCGTCGAGTTTATGTTGAAACCAGTGTATCGACGTTAATTTCGGGCAGGGCCACACGCTGCACGCTCCTTCACACAGTTATTGCTTATAATGCTATCAGGGCTGCATACTAAATATACAGCTGTATAAGCAGGCTAAAAAAATGTGTGTATTTTCCAATCTGGTGTTATTCACTTGAAGCTGGAAATTGCGCTGGCAACTGAGACGATTTGCGACACAAGACACAAATCGTCTTGCTGGAATCAAAAGGTGATAATTATCACTTGTTTAAGTAGCAGACATGACCTTCTGGTTTCCGCAGGTAGAAATGTATATTATGATAGATGGATCTCGCCGGGACATTTCAAAACCTCAGTCTGATCTTGACGTTCAAATGCATGATTATTGCAGAAGAATATGATTTAAGATGCGACTAAATCCCCTCTGGGATTGAAGGATGCATCTGCCACCTGAAATTGGCAAATACACCCTATAATCCCCAAGGGATCGATCTGTCATCGCTGGTGATTGTCAGCACAAATCGTAGTGATATGACTGCGTTATTGGGAGATGTTATGTCTTGTGCGATTTTGGTATTTAGACTTTGCTTAGCTTTTATGTCCCGTAAATAATTTATGAGTTTGAATCTGTATGATAGGCCTACAGATGTGGGCCATCACCCCCTCCCCACATCTTTTAAGCCCGGTACACGCGATGAGAGTTGTCTCATAAGATAATGTGTTATGCAATTATTCTTGCGGAAATAGAACATAGCCTATACGTGATGAATTTCGGGACGGCATCCGCTGGATCATCAAATCGTGTGTTAACCCTTTCAGCGCGGTGATCGACTTTAGACATCAGACTCTGACGTCTAAAGACGTCATATTCTGACGTCTAAAATCCATCCCCGCACTGAAATAATAAAATATTTACAATGGCCACATAGAGTCAAAATATATATGCATTCAAATGAAGCGAAAAGAGCTAACTAAAACATTTGTAATGATTGAAAATAACCCTTTGGTCACTTGATTTATATGTTAGTATTTCAGCGCTTTAAGGGTTAAGCGGGTACACACGCTAAGATTCGTCGCACAACTTGTCTCGTGAGGCAAATCTCAGGAGATAATCTCACCGCGAGTATCGGCCTTTGTGATACACAAAACGCATAGAATTGTCGTTTCCAGGACATATACTATTACAAATCGATTTTTAAATTACGCTTAGCCCGCATAAAGACGTGTCATGCAGCACGTTTACACGGAAAGATTTATTATTGTTCACGATTATTCTCAGGGAGCCACTATTCAATCTACAGGGGGGGGGGGGAGGGGCGTGATTATTTTCGAAATAAATAGTTTGAGACTGATTTTTCATGAAATAAATAATTGTCTAAAGGACATGGTGTAAATAAGTATTTAATGGCCATAAACAAAAATTGTCCCGCTTCGCTCGGCATCATTAAATCACGCTTAAATTTGTTTAGCCTCGCCTCGATCGTCTACTTATAACTCCCACTTCAATACTAATTAGGCCTAGTTTGGGATCGAACTTTGTAGACAGAAATATCACCTTATTTTAAGAAAGTGAAATAAATATTTTGCTTGAGGCAAAGTGTGAAATAAATAAATTTTTGCAGGCAGGAGGTGAATTAAATAGTTTGTCCAGTTCAAAACTTCAGCCCCCCCCCCCTAGTAATTAAATGGTGGTCCCCTTATACGACTAATCGCCTCGTGTAACCAAGGCTTTAGTTATGACCGTCACTTGATCGCATACCTTTTTAGTTTGGGCACAGAATGTTATCTGCCTCAAAGTGTTATATTTCACACCACAGTATATAGCGACAAACATATAATATAAAAGACAATATGAGATAAATCTAGTTTAATTTATCTTAATTTGTGTCATTTCCATCAGAAAAGTTAGAGCATCTTAACTTTTATAATGGAAATGAGATAAATAATGTTGAATTTAAGATTTTCTGATGGATGGGCCCCAGGCCAGAACACCACCGGATAATGTCACTGCCAGGGAACAAACATGATAAGTGAATTAGTGCTGTATCTGCTAAAGGAGGTTATATATAACCTCCTTGATCTGCTGCAGGCTATCCAGACTATCACATATGTAATGTTAACCCTTGTGCTGCTGGGACCGTAATATACGCTTTTAACCCTTCGCTGAATTAATTTTGTATAACTCATGGAGACCAAAGGGTTTATTTAAATTTGAAATTATCATAAATGTTTTAGTTAGCTCTTTGTGATTCATTTGAATACCCATGTTAGGGGTCTACGGCCATTATGAATATTTTTTACTCTTACAGTGCGGGGATAGACTTTAGACGTCAGAATCTGACGTCTACATACGTCAGAATCTGACGTCTGTAGACGTCAGTTTTTACAGACGTCAGATTCTGACAACTAAACTCGATCCCCGCGCTGTAAGGGTTAAGGACATTTCAAACCAAAGTAAATGCCACTGATATTTGCAAAATAGGTTTTTGAACATGGCTCAGTTAATAAAATCATTCAGTTTTGGACATGTCCATTTTTCGTTATTTAGAGCTGCAAATGTCGTTAGCAAAATCGAAATGTGAAAAGTTCTTATTATTTTTAAGTTGAATGAGTTTCGAAGTGAAGACAATATGAAGTCAATTAAATGAAATTATATTCACACAACTAGACGGGGATATGATTGCATACGTACGGGATCGTGATTGTGTATACCTGGCATGGCAATCTGCCAAACTCGCTTCGCCTCAGACCCAGACCCGGCCACACTAATGACCATTTTATATACACAGTAAGCTGTGTAAAAACGACAGTCAAAACTCAGGTGTGTAAGAACTCGGGTGTCATGAAACTGAAACTAATTTTTCGAGTGTCTATTAAAACTAGGCCTTTCTCAGCTGGCGAAATCTATATAGTGATTATTTTAGAACTAATCTATTTAAAAATGGAGGTCTCTGTGTCAGAGCCTTGCGATGTCATCAGGCTATATTGTGAAGCCTAAGTATTGGATCATGATTGCGCACGTACGGAATCATGATTGCGCACGTACGGGATCATGATTGCGCACGTACGGGATCATGATTGCGTTCGTATGGGATCATGATTGCGTTCGTATGGGATCATGATTGCGTTCGTATGGGATCATGATTGCGTTCGTATGGGATCATGATTGCGTTCGTATGGGATCATGATTGCGTTCGTATGGTATCATGATTGCGCACGTACGGGATCATGATTGCGTTCGTATTGGATCAGGATTGCTCACGTACATGGGGGTCGTGATTGCGCACGTACGGGATTACGATTGCTGTCGTACGGTATCTTGATTGCGTTCGTACGGGATCATGATTGCGCACGTACGGGATCATGATTGCGCACGTACGGGATCATGATTGCTGTCGTACGGGATCATGATTGCGCACGTACGGGATCATGATGGCGCACGTACGGGATCATGATTGCTGTCGTACGGGATCACGATTGCTGTCGTACGGTATCTTGATTGCGTTCGTACGGGATCATGATTGCGTACGTACATGGGGGCATGATTGCGTACGTACACGGGGTCATGTCTGCGTACGTACAGGGGGTCATGGTGGCGTAAGTAACGGGGTCATGATACGTACGTCACGTACTTATGGGATATTCACATGATTTGTTTTCTTTATTTCCCCTCTGGGTCCACGTAGATATCCATTATAGAAGCTGACATCAACATTGACGGCACAACCACAATAGGCCTATCATGGGATCCAGTACTTTGTCATGTCCGTATTTTATAGAACGTTTCTTCCCCATCCACGTGTGAAAGTTAGTATTGTGGGGAGCCTCTGTGACCGAGAGGTAGCGTGCTCGGCCTCAGACCGCCAGGATTCGAATTTCGAATCCTGTGTCTGGAGGACAGTGTCATCTCAATCATTTCACCATCCTCAGGAGGTTCTCCTGGCCCAGTTTAGCCTATATGTGCACAAAGGTGGCCTAAAGCCCGATTAATTTCATTTTTTATTTTATAGAATGAAGTAGCGATCCACCAACATAAAGTGAGCCTCAAAGCTGGGCCAATGCTGGGTTAACATTGATTTTACTTGTATTATTTTCTGCCGTGCAACTGCAACTGCTTACTTGAAAAGTAGGCATTCACCACTGTTTGTTTTCACACAGTCTTTCTGTCTGTGATGTATCTGAATCTTTCTCATTCTTGTTCGCATGAAAAAGACACCAGCGCCATGACAGACATGAATAATTTAAAGAACACTGGGAATTTTAATGTCAAACATGGGCAGCGCATTCGTTACTATTGTCACACAGACGAACAAAATCAGATATCATAGACGAAAATGACTATATACGAGGATCCAACTACATCAATCAATCAATCAATCAATCAATCAATCAATCAATCAATCAATCAATCAATCAATCAATCAATCAATCAATCAATCAATCAATCAATCAATCAATCAATCAATCAATCAATCAATCAATCAATCAATCAATCAATCAATCAATCAATCAATCAAACAATCAATCAATCAATCAATCAATCAATCAATCAATCAATCAGTCAATCAATTAATAAATCAATTAATAAATCAATCAATCAATCAATCAATCACTCAATCACTCAATCAATCAATCAATCAATCAATCAATCAATCAATCAATCAATCAATCAATCAATCAATCAATCAATCAATCAATCAATCAATCAATCAATCAATCAATCAATCAATCAATCGATCAATCAATCAATCAATCAATCAATCAATCAATCAATCAATCAATCAATCAATCAATCAATCACAGTTCACTGAAGTTGGCTGAATATTTATTTATTTATTTCACTAATTGATTGCTCGATTAGCCGCCGAGCGATTTATGTATTTATTAATAGATTAATTAAGTTCAAAGCGCCGAAATGGCTATGGGGATGTATGCTCCTCGGGAGTTGAAATGTTATATAATTATGTGCATGAATGAACAGGTCCACTGACCAGGAGGTAAAAAGCTGAGTCGGCTGATAAGTCAGGCTCTAAACACTCTCACTTTTGAATCCCACAGGACGGATTATGTCTGCGGGCCGCCATTGTCCCGAGCAGCACAAATCAATATGTACTATGACAACTGTCATTGTCCTATAAAAATATTCTCTCGTGCAAAGCCGATAGAGAGTGACTGATTACTTTTTAAAGTAAGCAGTTACTTTTTGCTTTGCAGAGCACATATTCTGTGCATGGGATACACACTGAAAGACTGTCTATCAGAAAGATCCATATCTCAGGACATTTGTCTGCACTCGTCACAGTCCTATTAGAAAGTATATTCTCCCAATCAAACTCAGACACACTCAGGCTATCTTTTAGTTTTTCTTAAAACAGCACGAAAGCCTTCAAATGGACAATCGCTGTCTCTGCATACTTGTAGTCAACATAGTCAAGGCTTGTTGTGCAGGAAAGAAAAGATGGCTGGCCACAATATAACATCACAGCTTGGCACGTGAACCCACTTATATTTTGAGTGATTAGAACATTTGATAGCCTTTTATCACTCTACAATTTTTATCCAGTGGTGCGGGTTGTAACTTGTTGGCCTGCAATCTACAATAAACGACTGGCATGCATTCATAATAAATTTATCACAAAGAATCGAGGATGGATCAATGCATGCGCAAAAAATTAAGTTGTCATCATTATTTGATTCTGCGGCTTATTTGCATGCTCATTACAATGCAGCTGTAAAAAGTTAAAAGGCATTAGGCCCTAACTGCATACTTTATTCAGTATTCAGCAGCTACTGCCTCTTTTTTTTCCAAGCAGACTGGCCTGGATACTGTGTAGTCCCAGCAAACACAAAACAGTTGTATAACATTTATACAACGTTGGGCTGACGTTGTATAAATCGTATAAGATGCAGTAGGTCCTAACTGCATACTTTACAAGTATTCAGCAGCTACTGCCTCTTTCTTTTTCCAAGCAGACTGGTCTGGATACTGTGTAGTCCCAGCAAACACAAAACATTTGTAGGCTTATAACATTTATACAACGTTGAGCCGACGTTGTATAAATGGTATACAAATGTTTTTGTTTGCTAGGGTGATGGCATCATCAGAATAATTATGCAGACCACGCATAGGCCCTATATAGGCGTACTATCATGTATACACTTCCTATCGGTACATAATTTGATAATTCCCGCAAAACGAAACGTTTACATAATGTTGGTTCGCAGACGGAGGACCAGCATTGATCTAATATCGGGTAAACGTCTCGTGTTTGCAGGGACGCAGCTGTGATGTATACCGGTACATTATTATAATAGCCTACAGTATTAACTAGCAAAGGCAGAGAAGGGGACGTGGCGCAATGGCTAGAGCGCCTGACTGCCTCGCCAGTCATGCATGCGTCCCGGTTTCGAACCCCGCTGTTTCCGAGTGGGGTTTTCAGAGAAAGAGCCTTGTTTCTCCCTTCTCAATGTGACTAGGCGATCACGTTAATGGCGGCCTCGTCGAGTTAAGGTCATGATTGTGTAGCCTAGGTCCTGTAATCATGCACCATTTGCATATTTAGGATTATTATATTAGTATCCTATTAAGTTTATTTTGCTTGAGTTTGTGTCCTATTTAGGGCAAGGAGGGGTGCTGTGTGTGGGAAACGGTTCACATTTCTGTACACCAGTCCTTATGAACATGTGCAAAAACGTTTCAGGTTAAGTACTTTTGTCTTTAGCAAGTGTTCAGAAAAAAATAGTCACGATTATATTTGTGGTAAAGAGCTTAAAGGTGTTTGGTGGGAATAATGTTGGCCCAGCATTGCAGACAGTAGCCCAGCATTACATCAGCATTGGGCCAATGTATCGTGTTATCTAGTGTTTCTGGTGCCGGGATGTTGAAGCGTCACCAGCATAATGCAGCACTTATAATGTAACACGGTACAATCACCCGATGCTGTTTCAATGGCGGGCCAGTGTCGAAGACTGTGGGTCAACATCGAAACAGCATTGGTTGAATGCCACGTGTTTGCGCAAAGAATACAACAGACCCGGTGATAGATTAGTGTTGGGCCAGCGTCGTAGACAATTACCCGACATTTAACCAGCAATGGGCTGAAATGCTGGCCCAATATTGAACAGGAATTTGGTGGGTAGGCCCGCCTACATCCTCTCTGTACGGGGTACATCGTAGGCAAGTATTGAATAAATGTTGGTCAGCACTGGCGATGTTGGTGGAAGGAATACACGTCGAAGATATATTTGAACTTGACTCCTTGGTTCTTCCCTTAATTATATACTGGACTAATACACTGAATTTTTTGTCTATAGCACTCAAATAGACCAAAGCTGGGCCTCGGAGTTCGGGAAAATGAAATGAATCGGGCTTTATGCCACCTTTGTGCACATATAGGCTAAATTGGGAGATGATTGAGATGACACTGTCCTCCAGACACAGGTTTCGAAATTCGAGCCCTGGCGGTCTGAGGCCGAGCACGCTACCTCTCGGTCACGAAGGCTTCCCACAATGCTGATTCGGGAGCTCCTTTTCCAGTTTTCTATAAATTCTGGTACCTGATGTACGTCCACATACATTGTACACTGACCACTTTATGTAGATCTTACAACTCGTAGATATAGTTCTCATTTTTCAGAGATACACTATAGTTTACCTTTTCAGTTATGAATTCATGTATACGCTGTACATCTATGTAGGACGGTCGCCTTCTCTGCCCACCTTCAGCTATCAAGTTTATGCCAGTGGCAGACTTCATGTCGTCTGTCATGTCTGCATGACCTGACCTGGCAAGATGTATCTGCCGTGCAAAGCCAAAAGCGGGTTACGTAACACTAAAAAGACAACGCCATATAGGCGAATATGCTAGCGGATGCAGCGAATATGAATCTTTAAATTCGCAGTGAATTCGCCCAAAAATTGTGAATAGATAGCGAATATTTTCACCTCAGTCATACCTCTTGCCAACGCTTGCCAATGCCCTACGAATTGCTAACAATCGTTGCGAATGATGCAAATTGGCTTAAGAATAATATTAAATAAATGCTGCGTCTGCCTTGCGAATGTTATGAATGCTTGCGAAGGCTTGCAAATATGCTTGCAAACGTTACAAACGTACTTATGAATGATGCGAATATCTTACCAACGTTGCCATTGCCTTACCATTTTCTTACGATTTCGAATGATGCAAATATTTCATGACGAGGCTGCAATTGGTATAAATACGGAGTGTATATGACGCTGGGCTCATTGTTTTCTTGAATTTAAAAAGAGAAACAACAGTAGTAAGACATTCGCAAGGAGTGGGAAACGGCGAACGTTACAGACGCCTTGCAAATGCCTTACGAACGCTGCAAATGCTTCCGAATGCCTTACCAACGTTACCAATGGCTTGCGAATGCTTACGAAATTGACGGCGAGTGACAGCATTCGCAACATTCGCTGAAATTTAGGAGACGCTTCCTAAATTGGGCGATATACGTAAGCAGGTGGAGAATGACTTGTGAACGTTCCAAATTTGTTACTAACGCTCACAAACACTCGGCGAGTGTAGCGAATTTTTAAAGAATGTCAAATATTTTCATTCGTGTGCAGATTCGCAAAAAAGGCACATTTTGAGAATTTTATCAAAGCAAATATATCCCGCTTAAAAACAATCTGCAATGCTATTTATGCTACTTTATTTGTCTTCACAGTGCGGAAGATAAGATATAAGACACGTATTTAACCGTCTACGAAGCTACCAATCCAGCAAACATAAAATATTTGTATAACATTTATTCGACGTTGGTCCAACATTGTACAAATGTTAGGCTACACAAATGTTTTGTGCTTGCTGCCAAACATTAAAACAGCGTCGGTTCAGTGCATTGCGTTTGATGGTTAGAGCGTGCTTGCACACCCCTACAAGGGGCATAGTCAACAAGCACGAGACGTTGACCCAGTGTTGGTTTAATGTTGGGCCACCGTCTGCGACGCTGGCCCAACATTAAACCAGCATTGGGTCAACGTCTCGTGTTTGCTGGGTAGTCAACACGGTTAATATAGAAATCTCATTATCGCGTGTCTTCACTGATCACCTATGATTAGTGCGGGTCTGTCATTTATTAGCCCGCATCTGTCAGAGTGACCACTACTCGTTAGCTAGTGCCGGCCCCTGACTGACAGTCCTCATCTATCATGAGGCGAGAGATACTACCTGCCGTTATGATTTACAAAGGCTGACCACTCGCTCTCAGGTCAACACTGCTGCTAGTGAGTCAGGGGCTGGTTTCGCTTACACGTATACACTCGCACTGATGAAGGTGGGTGCAATGCAATCAGTCTGTATTGTGATTTATAATGTAAAAATACAAGTTATCAATATCAAATAGGCAAGAAAAATGGGATATTTTGTAGTTAGTTAATGATTAAGATAATAATGCAATATTCTACTACATGTATATTAGAATATAACTATATTCGAGCTTTAACGATCGGATGCATTAATGCCCATTGTATTCTGTGCAAAGGCAAACAACAGTAACTGCTTACTTGAAAAGTAATATAAGCAGTTATTGATGTTTGCCTTTGGACGACAGTAGGATAAATTAACATGCGGAACTGTACACCATGCACATCAAATTGAACGTTTTGAAATACCGGATATTATGAGAAAAAAATTACCAAATTCTTCGCCCGACGCTAATGTCACTGAGCTACCGGGGAAACGGAGCACCAGTTACACCCCCTCACCCTGCACTTGATAGGATGACAAACCTAGATCGTCCAGAAAACTAAAGGATGATCAACCACTGGAACGCAAGCGCTGAAAGTTATTTGTTTGCAGATTTCTGGTGGAACTGGCTCTTGCCCTCTAATCTGTGCTCCTCTCCGCCCTGGGTGGGAGCACGTTTTCCATTTACACCGGTAGCCTCCCGGGTTCGGTCGTGATGAAAGTCCTCTCACGAGCCCCCCCCCCCCCCCCCAACCGGCTCGGACGTCATGCTAGCTATGGCTTCCAAAGGGTGGCCCAGATCCTATCAGCCGATGGGTAATTTGACGCTCCCCACCTGCTTCGATCTCTTTGCTAATCCTGCGCATCCATCATCGCCATGCCGATGGAGGAGACCGGGACAACATAACCAACATTGGTCCGTGTTGGTCTGCGACGTTGGACCAACACGGAACCAATGTTGGCCCACGGTATCCGGACAGCTGCTTCTTCTCAGCCTGATGCATATGGCATTGATCGACATATCGTTAACCAAACATTTAGATGCAAATCCTGGTGAAAGCCCAATCTGTGCCTCCGAATAAAGATGGATCTGAAGACGATATTGCCGTTAAAATGTTTGTTCTGGCAGTGATGCTCGCACCTTGGGGGAGGACAAACGATGCAGAGGTCTACAACTCAGTTTGGCATCCGTATAATAAATCAGTATATTAGTTATTATATAGATCTAAAAAACCCCATGGTTTAGGTTGCAATTTTAGATCCTCATAAATGTCTATGAATACCTTTGTTATGGGTCTACGATCATTATAAATATTGCTACCCTTTCAGCTTTAAAGCCAATTAATGGTTTCATATTCTGAGCAAATCATATACATAACACACTTTCATCTCCAAGGGGACAATTTGTAGTGGCACATCAAATAACATCAAAATAACTTGTGTAAAGAAACACAAATTCAAGTGAGTTCGGTTTTTGTTTTCATTTTACAGAATCGTCGTTTCGTTAGGCAGACATTTCTAGAACCGGAGTGATAATGTTTCTGTTCGACCAATTACATGCCAATGGTCTGGGTCAGTGGCTTTGAGAGTATCGGCTTTGCAGCTGGAGTGAATGTGAATGAGATTCAATTTGATTGAAAACGCAACTAAAACATTACCAAATTAGTCTAATGCCATATCATTATTTACATGGCGGTGTCACTATTTATTCTATTCACCACTACTTATAGTGCCAAAGGCGTGTAATGACATACCTCTCGGAACAAAGGAGGAGACGATAATATTATTCGGATGTTGCACCAAGATCAATTGTGCATTCGAGTGTTCTCCTGTGTTTTTTTATAGTCAATCATGGTAAATTGTAATATTAATTTATAGGTGTATCAAACCGTTTATATAATCAAATATACGTTTTCAGGTAGTTATGAATACAAAATCAAAAGTATAGTTAATAAGCCTAACCATCATCTCATAGACGTTTAATTGATAATTAGATATCAGTTTGTTAAATTTTGTGTGACTGCACATGTAGTACTAATTATTAATCTCCACCGTTTTCAATTTCAAAGATAATTAAAAAACAACTTGATTATCCATTTTTTATTGCGCCAGACATTTCCGCCCAGTAATTCACCTGGGAGTGTGGATGACAGTTTGCGCTCTGCCAACACAGTTTTTATTCACATTTTCATTAAATCCCTCCCTGATTTTTCTATGATGGAAAATATTAAGTAATTATTGGAATAGCATGGGTGGTATCATCAGCCAAGGAGGCATTTTTATAACATTTGATGGTAGTCCGGCGTTGGCTCAATGCTGATCCCACTGCCCGGAAGTTGGGCCAGTGGTGGGCCAGAATCGGTTTATAAACTCGGATTAAAAACAAGTATTGTTCGAATGTCAAGTTGAGATAAATTTCTAAAATATGTCATCTTTGTCTCCCTGAAGGGACATATGCACGTGCTATCAGTAGCAGATAGACCAAACTTGCATTTAAATATCCTATAAGAACAAACACAATACGTTCTAAGGTTCTCCGCACCGAGTGGATCACAATCCCTGGTCAATAAATCCCTTGCTAATCTACAGAGCACTCTAATTCTAAGTCTATCCCTTTAAACGCCAAACACGCATATAATACTTTTTAATATTTTCACATCAACACATCATAATATAACGGTTGCTGTGTTAATTAAGTAAATTCACAAAAGTAATCCTATTATTTCTAACCATTGCTATTCATCTGCAGCTGTGAATCACTGCCGCAATTCCGTCCCTAACATGAAAATGAATTGTTTTTATTATGTCAATTTTTATATGTCATTCGCTGGAATGATAGGTTTACGTCAGAATATTGAGGTCTGCAATATTAGTTCCCTGAACAGAGAGAGCAAAGCACTAAACCGTGGTCATTGTCCACGTCCTCTCCCAGTAAGCACAAGGCCATCGAGCCGATGCTGTTTTAATGTTGGGCCACCGTCTACGACGCTGGCCCAACATTAAAACAACATAGGTTCAATGCCTTGTGTTTGCTGAGCTATCTGCATACAGATTAATATAATGGATAATGCATTGTGCATGGCATGATAAGGTGCACACCACTTCATATTAATTGTCGATGTCGTAATAACATGATTGTAATGACCCATGCTTATTTTCCCACTCACCAAAATCAATCCACCTTTGGACATTATTGTTTACGCAAAGGCCACAAGCTATATCCGCAAGCTATGCGCAGGTCAAAGGCTGTATCAGCACTGAACGCGTAGGTCAAAAGCTGTGTCAGAACATTACGCAAAAAGCTGCATCAGCATATTACCAGTAGGCCAAAGCTGCATCGGCATATTACACATAGGCCAAAAGTTACAGCAGCACATTACGTGTAGACTAAAAGATGCATCAGCACATTAGCAGTAGGTCAAATCTGTATCAGCACATTAGCAGTAGGCCAAACCTGTATCAACACGTTAGCAGTAGGCCAAAGCTGCATCGGTACAAAACCAGTAGGCCAAAGCTGCATCGGCACAAAACCAGTAGGCCAAAGCTGCATCGGCACAAAACCAGTAGGCCGAAGCTGCATCGGCACATTACTAGTAGGCCAAAGCTGCATCAGCACATTACCAGTAGGCCAAAGCTGCATCAGCACATTACCAGTAGGCCAAAGCTGCATCGGCACATTACCAGTAGGCCAAAGCTGCATCAGCACATTACCAGTAGGCAAAAGCTGCATCGGCATATTACCAGTAGGCCAAAGCTGCATCGGCACATTACACATAAGTCAATAGTTACATCTGCACATTACGTGCAGGCTAAGCTGTATTGGCACATTACGTGCAGGCTAAAAGCTGCATCAGCACATATAGAATAGGCAAAAAAGTTTATTAGTGGGCCACAAACATTGGCGGTATCAGCAAAGAGGATACCGCCAATGCTTGTGGCACACACAATATGTCGTCCCAGTGCTGTTTTAGCACTGGTTCAGCATCCCAGTGTTGAACCAACACTGGAACGACGAACATGGGCGGGTATCAGGAAGTCAGAGCAATACATACTGCTGACTGCGGAACTTTCTCGCCTCACAGATTATATAATCTCTGGCGCCGCGCGGCATTTTTTGCTCACACGTCGAATTGATCTTTTACTGGATTCATCAGCCGGTTTGATTTGTTCAACTCACTGGATATTGGTGCCAGGCTTCCGTTGTCATAATCACTGCATGAAGACGAATGCTGGAATGGGTGATATATAATTAACGTTATATCGTTTCCATATTATATCGTTTGATTTGGTATTTTCAAAACGACTGAACCAGGGGCTGATTAAAGAGTAAAGTTGGTGAATCTGGCCCCTGGTCTTAGGCATATGATTGGTCGAGATGGCCGTCTCGACCAATCATATGCTTCAGATTTACGGGTCATCCGTTTTGTGAATACCTTGAGTAATCTTAAAAGCTAGAAAAGCGGTTTAGTTATGGTTGTCTTAAAGTCCGGTCTTGGCTGGTGTACTAATATAATATAATACATGTACATGTATTATAATTGTTTAAATATTATTGGACTAAAAATCTTGACATTTAAAGTTACAAATTACTAACACTTGATGTAGGCCTACCTGGTAGATCGCGACTTTGTAACAACCATGACTATAAAAACTAGGAAGTGACTCGCCATTGTCCGAAGAGTCATGCCCCTTTCCCCTGAGCCGAGGTAGTCGGGCAGGTCCGGCTAATTAGTCCAGTCGATTTTGACTAAAGCGTGTTTCGCGGTATGGACGATGTTTTATGATTGATTCTTATACTGTGGGGTGTCCCGAGCAGAAATCAGCCGGGTGCCACTTTGGCACCCTTGGGCGGAATTTTTCAAGGGCAAAAACAAAATGGCCGCCAGATATTTCAAGGTCAAATATGTTTTTTTCAACAAATGAAGCCAGGAACAAGTGTAATACCTCATTTTCATGTGAATTTTGACTGGGCAATCCATTTCTTGTGTTATTTTCATGACTCAAGGTAATTTTCCAGGTCAAAAAGTCAATTTCAAGGTCAAATAAGCAAAAATACCCTTTTTAACAAATAAAGCTAGGAACATGTGTAATACCTCTTTTACGTTGGATTTTGTCTGAAAAATCCATTTATGGTATTGTTTTGGTGATCCAAGGTCATCTTCAAGGCCGAAAGTGCATTGCCAAGGTCAAAAACAAAATGGCCGCCAGATATCTCAAGGTCAACTATGATTGTTCAACAAATCAAGCTAGGAACATGTGTAATACCTCTTTTTCATGTGATTTTGTCTGAAAAATCCATTTATGGTATTATTTTGTTGATCCAAGGTCATTTTCAAGGTCGAAAGGTCATTTCCAAGGTCAAAATGTAAAAATATGATGTTTTTGAAACAAAATAGGAGGAAGTGTAATACGCCTTTTTGACTGAATAATCTATTCTTGATACTATTTTGATGATAAAAGGTCATCTTCAAGGTCAAAATGTCAATTTCACGGTCAAGTAAAGGAGAATATGATTTTTACCAAATACAGCTAGAACATGTGTAAAAAACTTTTTTTTCGTGGGATTTTGAGCGAAAAATGTCTTTTTCCTATTACTTTGGTGATTTAAAGTCATCCTCAAGGTCAAATATATGTTTTAGCGTATAAGCTAGAAATTGGAGCACGTATACTACCTTGTGTTGGGTTTTATTTTGACTGGATAATCTAATTCTGTTGGGTTTAAATGATCAAACATGCTCAAAGTGAAGACATCGGCTCGAAGGCATTGAATGGCAATTAACAGAGATGTGTTAAAGAGTGATGGAAAAGATCTAACGGTCGATGAGGAGGTATTAAAGGGCAATGAGAAGGCGATAAAGGACAATGAAAAGGCATTAAAGGGCAATGAGGAGGCATATTATAGAGAAATGAGGAGGCGTTAATGGGACACAAGAGGCGTCACATAGCCACCGAGGGCCTTATAAGGTGAGAGAGAGGCATTATGGAGCTATGGAGAGGCACTAAAGGGAGACAATAATGCGTCTTCATAGCTTTTAGTTTAATGCTCTTCTTTGCAATTGAAGGCCTTTCTTTTGCCCTTTAACGCCTCTTCTTCGCCCTGAACGTCCTTTTAGTTTAACGCCTCTTTATTGCAATTGAAGGCCTTTCTGTCGTCCTTTAATGCCTCTTCTTCACACTGAACGCTTCTCTATTGCTCTTCAATTTTACTCTTCGTCACATTTCAAAGCTTTACCATCAATCTTTAACGCCTCCCCATGGTCCTTCGACGCCTCCCCATCGTCATTTATCGTCTCTCATTGCCCTTCAATGCTTTTGGGTCTACCTTTATATTTTTTCTTCGTCCTTTAACGCTTCTTCGGTAAAATTTAACGCCTCCTCATCGCCCTTTACTGGCTTCCCATCGCCATTTAATGCCTCTCCATCACCATTTACCACCTCTTCATCGCCCTTTAACCCTTTAGCATCACCATTTAACGCATCTGCAGCACCTTTTTAACGCCTCTCCATCAACCTTTTAGTGCATCTCCATCAACCTTTAACACTTTTCCTTGGCCCTTTAACGCCTTTCTGTCACTCTTTGACATCTCTCCGTCATAATTTAATTTTTCTCAGTTGCCCTTTAGCGATTCCCCAACATCTTTAACGCCTTCTCATCGCCCTAAAACACATATCCATCACCCTTTAGCACCACCGCATCACCTGTCATTTAATGCTTCCTCGTCACCCTCTAACGCCATTCAATAACCCTTTCATGCCACCCACCAACACATCCCGTCACCCTTAGCGCCTCTTCGTTGTCCTCCAACGCCCCCTCATTGCCCATAAACGCCTTCCCATCGCCATTTAACTCATCTGTAGCGCCTGTTAGCGTCTCTCCATCACCCTTTAATGCATCTCCATCAACCTTTATTACTTTTCCAATGCCCTTTGACGTCTCAGTCACCATTTAACGCTTCTCTGTCGCCCTTTAGCAATGCTCCGTTGTTTTAACACTTTCTACTCACCCTCACACGCTTATCCAGCACACTTCAACTCCTCCCCATTGCCCTTCAGCGCTTTTCCATAGTCGTTTAACGTTTCATGGTCGCCCTTTAACGACTCTTCATCACCCATTACCGCCTTCCCATCGCCATTTAAAACTTTCCCATCCCCATTTAATGCCTCACCATCGCCCTTTACCACATTCGCATCGCCATTTAACGCATCTGCAGCGCCTATTAGCGCCTCTCCATCAAAGTTTAATGCATCTATATCACTTTTAACACTTTTTCGGCCTTTACCGCCTTTCCATCGCTCTTTGACGTCTCTCTGTCACCATTTAACGCTTCTCCATTGCCCTTTAACGATTCTCTGTCTTTTTTAATGCCTTCTCATTGCACTTAGACACCTATCCATCAACCATTAGCACCGCCCCATCACCCGTTAACATACTTCCTTGTCACCATTCCATAGCCCTTTCATGCCACCCCGCCACCTTTTAATGCATCTTGTCGCTCTTTAACGCCCCATTTTTGCCCCTTAACGCATCCTCGTTGCCATTCACCGCCTCCTCATTGCCCTTCAATACCTCCTCATTGCCCTTTAATGACTACTCATGTTCTTTTAACCCTTCTTACTCGCTCTTTAGCGCCTATGGGGCGCCTTTTAGCAACTCGTCAACATCCTTTAATGCCTCCCCATTGTCTTTTACCGCCTCTCTGTCACCTTTTACCGCCTCTCCATTGATCTTTTATGCTTTTTCGTCGCTATTTGACGCCTCTCCATGACCCTTTGATGCCTTCTAGTTGTCTGATCATTTCACTCTGATGATGTTTATTCATTAAAACCATACTAGAATTAGATTATCCGGTTAAAGATACACCAGGACAATTTATTATGTGTGCTCCAATATGTAGAGTACTACGTTAAAATAATATTTGACCTTGATATTTACATTTGACCTAGAGGATCACCTCAAATAACCAAAATCATACCAGAAAGATATTGTCCTAGCTTTATTTGTTGAAAATCATATTTTCGCTTACCTGACCTTGAAATTTACACACTTACCTTGAAAATGACCTTTAAATATAAAAATAGTAGCAGAAATGGATTATTTGTCAATATCACACTAAAAAGACGTACAACACTTTTTGCTATTTATGTTTGCTAATTGAATTTTGATGACCTTGAATTGAAACTGACCTTGAAGATAACCTTTAATCACTCAAATAATACTATAATTGGATTTGTCAATCAAAATCCCATAAAAAGAGGTATTACACACATTCCTAGCTTTATTTGTTAAAAATGATATTTTCTCTTACTTCACCTTGAAATTGACCCCTTTGACCTTGAAGATGACTTCGAATAATCAAAATAATATCAGATATTGAATGCCCAGTCAAAATTGCATGAGGTATTACACATGTTCCTAGCTTTATTTGTTAAAAACGGTAATTTTGCTTAATTGACCTTGATATTTGACCTTTTGACCTTGAAGATGACCTTGAACCATGCAAATAATACAAGAAAAGAATTGCCCGGTCAAAATCACATGAAAATGAGCTATTACATTTGTTCCTAGCTTCATTTGTTGAAAAATCATATTTTACCTTGAAATATCTGGCAACCATTTTGTTTTTGACCTTGGAAAGGACTTTCGACCTTGAAGCTAAACTTGGATCAACAAAATAATACCATACATTCATTTTCAGATAAAATCCCATGTAAAAGAGGTATTACACATGTTCCTATCTATATTTGTTAAAAATTGTATTTTTGCTTCTTTGACCTTGAAATTGTCTTTTTGACCTTGAAGATGACCTTGAGTCATCAAAATAATACAAGAAATGGATTGCCCAGTCAAAATCACATAAAAATGAGGTATTACACTTGTTCCTGGCTCCATTAGTTGAAAAATCATATTTGACCTTGAAATATTTGGCGGCCATTTTGTTTTTGCCCTTAAAAAATTCCGCCCAAGGGTGCCAAAGTGGCACCCGGCTGATTCATGCTCAGGACACCCCTTAGAACCGGAATCAATCATAAAACATCGTCCATACCGCGAAACACGCTTGAGTAAAAAAATGCCATTTGACAACTGGACTAAATTCATCCCGTAATTTAGCAGCCGTGCAGGGACGATAGGCCCGCGGATATAGATCCAATAAAATTAATTTCCGTTGCTTTCAGTCGCTGAATGGATGGAGTGTACGGGTCTGTCTCGTTACCTCATTCTATGGCCATTACCTGCGGTGCTTCTTCTCTCATCACCAGAAAACCTGCAGTAGATTAGGACAGCCAACCCAGTAAACACTACACCCCCATCCTGTGCTGGTTCAATGCCGGGCCACCGTCGCAGATTAGGGCCGTTCTGTGAAGGCGAACGCCAGTAACCTGATACGACGGTGGGGGGCGCTGGTGCAGTGGTTAAAGCTACCTGCGTGGAAAGTCGGAAATCGCGGGTTCGAGCCTCTCCCTGGCCTTCAAGTTTCAAAGAAACAAAATGTTTCTTCTTTGCTCACTCGCAAAGATTCAATATTGTGGAGAGCCCCTGTGGCCGAGAGGTAGCGAGCTCGGCCTCAGACGCCAGGGATCGAATTTCGAATCCTGTGTCTGGAGGGCGATGTCATATCTTTCATTTCACCATCCTCAAGAGGTTCGCATGGCCCAGTTTAGCTTATATATGCACAAAGGTGACCTAAACCCCATTGATTCATTTAACCCGACAACTACGTGACTATGACCCAATGTTGTCTACCGTCTACGACGCTCGCCCGACATTGACACGACATTCGGTCAATGTCTAACGTTGGCCAATGCACAGCAGAAAGTGGCCAGAAGTGTGGCTGAAAGTGATGGTTTTCAGCCACATTTTACACTGTTGCAAAATCCAGAGATTCCTTTGGACGCACATGCATCAGATTTGGTCACGAATAATCAGGTCAATAATTTTTTTTTTAGAATCGGCAACATTTAACCTACATTTACGCATCCTTAGCTCATTTTCCGCTGTGCCGTCAAAATGTAGTGGGTATTTTTCGAACCCTGCGATGAGGATCGTTCTTACTCAGCGCCATGTTGAAAAACGCTGATTTTCAAGTGAAACTAATTGCGATATCCACGGCCCACACACGTACGGTGTGTGGCTTTCAAGGGCTAAGCAGCAGACAGTCTGGTCCTGTCTGTGCTTTCTCATTCTTTGCTACTACCATTTTGATTAATATTGACAGCTTTTCAAAGTCTGTGTCAACTATTTGACAGCTCACCATTCACGTCCTGATTATTAACAACAGTTAATGAGTAATTACAACTCACCATCATTGTATGATTACAGCTCAACATTCACGTCCTAATTATTAACACCAGTTGCTGAGTAATCACAACTCACCATCACTGTATGCTTACAGCTCACCATTCACGTCCTGATTATTAACACCAGTTACTGAGTAATTACAACACACCATCATTGTATGACTACAGCTCACCATTCACGTAGTGATTATTAACACCAGTTACTGAGTAATTACAACTCACTATCATTGTATGATTACAGCTCACCATTCACGTCAACAACTCGCCATCATTGTATGATTAGGCAAAGGGCCTACTCATCATTCATGCCTGATTATTAACACAAATTAAAAACCACCGTGTTTATCAAACATGTTCATGGAAAATGTTAGGATGTATAGATGTAACTCATTTTAGGTGATGATTATTAACACCAGCTACTGAGTAACTATTGTTCTTAGTAATAACAACCCTAATTTGAATGATTAAATGAATGAATGAATGAATGAATGAATGAATGAATGAATGAATGAATGAATTAATTAATTAATTTTCTAAAGCTCCCCGTTGATTGATTAATTGATTAATTAATTAATTAATTAATTAATTAATTAATTAATTAATTAATTAATTAATTAATTAATTAATTAATTAATTAATTAATTAATTAATTAATTAATCAATTAATCAATCAACGGGGAGCTTTAGAAAATTTCCTAATTCATTGAGACATGCTTCCACAATATTGGAAGATGTCCGCTATTCAATAGTGTATTGCATTGACTATGGTGGGTTGTAATACTGAGTGGACAATTTGTATCTGTTTCGTTATATACTAGGCACCACCCTCCAACTGTTCAAAGGCATGGAGTGTGGTAATATACACAGACCAATAGCAGACGTCTGTGTTGCTCTACAAAGACAACCAATAGTAGCTGGTAACTTGAGTTACGGCTGTTTGTTGTTGTACGGCAATGTGATTGATCTACAAGTAAAGAACCCTTAAAGTAAAGCTAAAAGTGTGGAAGAGTTATATCATAAAACCCGATCACATTACATAATTAATGTGGCTATCCAGTCAACAGGACATCGCTTTGAACCGCTATCTTGGTTATAAAAAAGTGCATTTATGTGCCTATGTGTGCACAAAACCTGTGTGCCTAAAACCCCATTCATTCATTCATTTGTTCATTCATTCATTCATTCATTCATTCATTCATTCATTCATTCATTCATTCATTCATTCATTCATTTATTCATTTGTTCATTTATTCATTTATTCATTTATTCATTCATTTTTTCATTCATTCATTCATTCATTCATTCATTCATTCATTCATTCATTCATTTATGACTTCCTAATTCAATACGCCACTGCATATGTCTCCCACCACAGCTGATGTACCATTAAATAATTTAATACAAACTAATCTAATGTAAAGAAATAACGCGAAAAATAATATTGGAATGCATATTGACCCCGTCCTTGACTATGTGGACCCACAAACAGACACTGACACGACGCAGCTGATTTAGCTGTAGACAGGCTAACCTGAACACTTGCCTGTAAACTTAATTAGGTCGCAGTTCAGGCTACAGTCTTCGCACAGGTTACGATATATCGTAACTCGTACGAGAACATGGGCCCAGGCAAATTATATTTTGGACCAGCGCCACCACACAGTCTGGGCAGAGGTTTTTTGCCGTCGGTGGAGAAACCATGATGGATTGCCTGTCGCTTAAAAGCCGCTCTTTTGAATTATAAATAATTGTGTGGGCAGAAGAGTCATGTAAAACCTACCACCGGGAGGGCTCGCAATCCCTCAGGTACTAGTGTGTCGGCGAAGATAGATTATTAAACGAATTATATTTTGTAATTAAAAAATCTTGCATTCAAGTAGGTAACATGGGTAAAATCGTCTTCTCAAAGCCAGACTATCCTATCTACCATGCACTCTACCGTTTGGTAAAATTGGTAGAATCGTGTTTTCAAAGCCAAGCTACTCTCGTGTAGTTTGGCTTCGAGTAGTGTTGCAAATAATGACGCTCTGTCTATTATTGTGTTCTATTGTCAGATAATATTGAGAATAAAAGACTGTATGCTATAACATTTATAGAACATAAATAATTTGTATGGCAATGACCGATTTCGATTCGCCCGAATTTGACGAAAAGTAAGTGGCTCAAAATAATAAATTATCGGTGTGTTATTCTAAAATAATTAATTAGTTTCAGTTTGATATGATCAAATGTGACCACTTCGACGAAGTAGCAGAGGATAAACCAGGTGATCCCATCTGGTATAAATCAATAAATTTATTCTGATGATTTCAAATTAACCAACTCACTCTAGTTGGCATATTTATTAAAATTGTGTTCTAAGCTACGGCACGAAGCCAGAGTAACCCAATATTAACGAGCTGAAAATATGATAACAGTTGTGTCAGGTCACCTCATTAAATTAATGTAACAATCTTGCATAAAAACAATTGTGCCACTATGGTGGTATAGGGTTACCAGTGTAGGCCTATTCATGCTCACTCCTCCGGCCTTATAAGAAAACCGTTATTTACCTTGTATTGCGCCATTAGGCTACGCTGGGACAGTTTAAGCTGGCTTTGCTGATGCAATATTATTGAAAGCTGCAAATGATTAAAAATGCTAACGCTTTTTAAAAATAGACTTGGTATAAGCCCTGGTGATTTCCTTTACATCGGGGGTTCATTCCGCTCAAACATCAGTGTACACATATTAGTATAGTGGCGTTAGCCTAGCGAACAAGAGACACAGATTTTCTGACAGAAATGAAAAAAGTTTAAATCAAATCAATATTAACCCTTGAAGCGCAACATTAGGGATTTTAATGTCCATCCACTTGAAGTTGTGTCTCGCTATCGCGACCCACAACTTCAAGTGGCCAGAAATTACATATATCTGTACGATTTTTATTCAAATTTTATGACAATCTTGCAAACTTAATACACATTTCTTAATACACATTTTGTGCACATACAGTCTAAATTGGGCCGGGAGAACCTCCTGAGGATGGTGAGATGACACTGCCCTCCAGTCACAGGATTCGAAATTTAAACCCTTGAGGTCTGAGGCCGAGCACGCTACCTCTCGGTCACGGAGGATCCCCACAATACTGAGTGAAGGACACACGGAAAGGTTGAAAATGGCCGTGGACGCGATTAGCACTTCATATGGATCAATATTTTAAGTGGAGTGAACCTGCACGTTTAACCCTTAGAGCGCTGAATATTTGTATATAAACCATGGAGACCAAAGGGTTTTATTCAATTCGAAATCATCATGGATGTCTTAGTTAGCTCTTTCTGATTCATTTGAATACCTATGTTATGGGTCTACGATCGTTAAACATATTGTTACTTTTACAGTGTGGGGATAGACTTTAGACGCCAGAATCTGACGTCTACAGACGTCAGATTATGACGTCTAAAGTCTACCCCCGCGCTGTAAGGGTTAATAGTTTCAGTCTAGATACAGCTTGAATGTGTTCACCTGTGGAAAGATGCCGCATCACGCGTCGCCGACACTGAATGTGTCCTAACAAATTGGGTCGAACCTGGAACCCCGCGGGTCATCGACCAGAAGACCGGGTGGTTCCCGTGTCAAATGATCCATTCTTGGCACGCACACACCCTCTGGCCGCCCGGGGGCTGCCGGCACTGTACCAACGCTGTGCCAGCATCCGCCGTTGACCGGCTGTGGGGTCCCTCGCTCTGTTATTAACCCTTGTCGCTCCACAGGCGCGTCTGGAGACAATACCGCCACGCAAAACCAAAAGGCAGTAACTGCTTACTTTTCAAGTAAGCAGCTACTGCCTTTTGGCTTTGCAGAGCATATAAGTCAGTCATTCAAAAGTCACCAGAAGTTTTTTGGATGCGGTGATTTCTGACAGGAATTTAAATGGGGATGCTTACAATGAAATCAGACGCAACCAAATCTATCTCGCCACGGCCACTTGAACTTAACTGCTGCTGATTTTATTATCCCAGCCAGCAGACGGATTTTCAGGATCAGGTTCAGCGGGGACGTCCTACATCCCGCGGTAATAAAACATCCCAAGAGGCGGGTTTTTTCACAAGGCCGGACACACTGGGCACACGGCGTTGATGCGACGTTGATGCGACGTTGAATCAACGTCGCAACAACGTCGTATACGAAAGCTCACCTTTATTAACACCCCTGAATAAAAACCGTAAATTACGTCAGAGAGGGTTAACCGTATCAATGCACCAAAAAGACAAACCTTCTCGCAGCCAGCGCGACGCCGACCCAGCCTTAAACCGACATAGCGTCAACATATCGTCGCCTCGGAGCTAAAGGATCCTATCTGACACTCGTCAGAGTGGCAGATAGGATCCTTTAGCTACGAGGCGACGATATCGTGTCTCACAAAGCTACATTTGCCCTGACTCAACTCAACTGCCACTGCAGCGATGCTCAGTGCATTGTGCTTCATTATTGTTGCAGGACTGCTCTTTTGTCCTGCCTCTCTGAAAACCCAGTGATCCTGATCACACCGGGAAATGGTACACACTGGAGCACGATGGATCATCGCGTGGTCAACGTCTGCGACGTTGGCCAAGCGATGAGCCAACATTGGTTATCATTTCGTACACGCAGGAGTGTGCCGTCTCTGTTTGGTTTTCCGCCTCAACAACAATATTGATCACATAAACTAATAATGTGTTTTCTATTTGATGGCAAATTACACAGTGAACAGATCAAGTCCATGGCTACCAGTCTCATTGTTGTAACAAATCATTCGAGGAGAAAATGATACGTGGGCTTATATTGTCGATGATCTCTACTTACAATTATTACGTGTTTTTTTTGTAAATTATACTACTGAATGGAGCCTTAATAAAAGTCACTTTCAACTAGTGCAGTATTATAAGAGTCGCTACAGGAATACCTAGTATGGTGTTCTGCCGAGCTAAAGCAAATAGAAAGTACTGTTATTAGCTTTTGACAAAACTATCATGTCAATATTTAATATTTCAATAATTGATAGAAGCACCTGTCGATACTGGTACTGTTTTCGATACTGGTATTGAAAACATTCTCTGTGAATAAATATAATTGATGTTCCTATTGTATCTTAAAAGTTAAAGTCAGCTAACTACTGGTAGTCCAGCAGATTTGTGACAAAAAGGCTCAGTTAGTGATAAAAGCACCAAAATTTGCATATTGATAGTTCATTATATACCAAAACATATTAGCTATGGACCCAATTTCAATTTCCTTTTTTTCAGAATTGGCGGCCATATTGGAAAATGGCCGCCAAATTTGTCAATTGCGACAGTAGTTCTGGTCTTGTGATATCAATATCGAATACAAATCTAACAAATCATTCCTATAAGCCCATAAAATGAATGTAGTGATATCATAAATTTATTAGAAATAAAAATATATCACCAAATTATGTTTAGTTTGTGAGAAATGGTGAAAATGCCCTCAAAATAGTTACCGCAGAGACACAATACTTACCGGTTACCTTTAAAAGTAAAAAAGTCACACAAATTTATAACTACAGTGAGACATTTAGTTCAAAAAGAAATATTTTTATTATTTTTATCTAGGTACACAAAACATGCCTATGATTTATGATCTATGATCTGAAAAGTTTATTGAAGACTCGGTTCCTATAACAACTACCCCCTTCTTTACATAGAGCTTCACAATCACCCCCACATTTACAGAGAGCTGGACACAACATATTTGCACGTACACACTTGCACTGCCCTCTGCAAGCTTTCTGTGGATTACAACCACACTTCAGGAGCTCCTGGCATATCTTAGATGCTAATGGCAGAAGAGTCCAGAATGGATCCCAAGTCTGCAATGGTCCCTTAACCCAATCCGGTCACCCGGACATGGCTGAGGAGGAGATGCCACCAGAGATTGTCCCCACTGATATCCTGCTTGGTATGCTGACCGCTTCTTGTAGAGATCCTTCCTGACACCATTAACAGTTGAACACTCGCTTTCCTTGTCATACATTCGTGCGATGAAGCGTTATATTTGTGGCATTAGGCCTACTCCTTCCACCACTTTCTGGCTTGGAGACGAACTTAAGAGCATGTAGTGCTGGTGTAACTTCTTCGTACATTTCCCATACTGCTCATGCAGTCTTCTTGCCTCTGTTTGCGAAACCAGAGGTCTGGTCACACCCAGTGATGGAGTGGAATGCCAGCAGTGACTTTGATCGCAAAGGGCCCAGGGACTGGCACATGCTATGCACAGGTAGGTAACGAGAAGTTCTGTGCTGCTTCGAATGCTATCCAGAGTTCTTCGGCATTACTTCTTTCACCACTTTCTGGCTTTGAGACGAACTTAGAGCATGAAGTGCTGGTGTAACTTAGAGCATGTAGGCGTGGGGAAGTACTGTTTTATCAGGTGTGGACACACTCTTTTGATCTTTTGAACACACAACAGTAATTGATTCTTGTGATAAATAATGAAAAAAAGTTCAGATTTATTTTCGTCAAGTCTCAGAAATTCTTGCCAGTTCTTTGGGAGTTGTTATCTGGCTGCACTCGTCTGCATGTTCCCGTTACACGTTTTCTTACGTACAGTAAATTTCAAGCTGTCTGGAATATAAACATACCACACAATATCTACTCTGCTCACAATATCTAGCTGAGATTTAAAGAAAAGAAGGAATACCTGCTGGGAATATTCATGAAATATTTTCACTGCATGAGGTCTTAGCATATTGACAATGACAGATCCATCTAACAGTAACGTCTAAGCATCTAGTCTGTCATTTTGCTTAAGAGACATTTTTTCTAAGCATTGTAATATATCAGATTTTCTTCCTGTACGTATGTCACTATAGGTAGAGAGTGATGGAGGGAAATTTTGGTTTTCGTGACTGAAGAAAGTATCCAAAAAACCGTCACGAACTTGACAAGACACCTACAGTTGAGAGAACAGTGACACATTCTGCATTAGTGAAGCAGCATGGCGTTTCTCGTTTGACTTTGATTTCATGGGATGACTGCTGAACAGTGGGAGCTTGTTTTGCTTAATTGGTTCAAATAGAGACCTGCTTAACTGGTTCAAATAGGGACTTTGATCTTGCTTCTAGTCTTTCTGTAACAAATTCGCGATAATGGTTTTGTCCCAAACTTTGTAATGTTTTAACTGTTTCAACAACAGAAGGTAACATTATGTCCTGAGTATCAAGAACAAGTAGCTCGTTAGTTGATTCCTGAAAAGGTTTCCCCATTCCTGTTTTTGTAGTGGACAGTGATTTTACTTCAATTTCTTGAATGCCTTTTGCACTCCTTTCCTTTGTTCATGATGATGGCAGTCTGGTTTCTTACCGCGGTCACATTTTGTTACTTCCAATGAACACTCAAACTTGTTTACGAGTCTAGCTACTTCTGGGCCAGACACCATCCATCTGAGTAGCTGTGAGGAATTTTCTGTAAGTCCTATTGCTCCACCATCACCCTTGACAAGCTTGTTGTTTTGTTCGTGGGCATGATCGAGTGATATTTCAGAGAAGGCATGTTGAGTTTTTTTAACTACGAAATTGCCTTTCTTGAACTCAGCAGCTACATCAGAATGGCACTCTTCGAGCAACATTATGTCGCGTATATGCACAGGCAACCAGCGAGCATAATTGTGGTGATCAAGTCGTGATCAAGTGCGAACATCAGAGGAGCTATCTTCTGCAGTGCGTGGATGTACAAGTAAAAGTCCCCTTCTCTCAATTAATGATCTGACGAACACAAGAACTGATAACTGAATTTCGAGTGTCAGACTCCAGAATTTATCGTGTGGATTTTTGTCTTCTTTCAGTTGTCTGATGTGCATGACTTGTTCTGGATACATGTGACGAATCAGCCTTTCCATGAGTTGCTATGTCAGCTTGAACAAGAGCTGCTGTCCATCCACTGCTGTCCAACCATTTTCCAAGTGCTTTCTAGGCTTTCATATCAATATGAAGCCCGCGAGCATGATAACATAAAAATCTTCTCCATAACTGTTAGGACTCATCCACTGTATTTCCTTCGTTAACAATGGCTGATCACATGCCATGACCGGAGTTTGTCCAGGGTTTAAGTACTGGACTGCCTTTGAGATGACACCTATTGAATGACATGGCTGGTGATGCAGCTTGCTCTTCAAATAAAAGAAGCAATGGTGAAATAGCAAGGTTTGATTCACTGGTGCCTTTCTCGTGATGTGCATTGAAAGCAGACCATGATAGATTCATATCATCTGAATCACTGAGAAATAATGTAGGTATTAATGAGAAATTCATTTTGCAGGATAAATACTTGCTGTAAAATATT